>VZTT01074226.1:5646-22011 GCA_013400855.1 Buphagus erythrorhynchus | reverse complement strand
ATATTTATTATTTATTATTTATTTGTATTTAATAAGTAGAAAGAGAGTACCCCTGCTGGCCATATGCACTGATTTTGGTCCTATTTAACTCAGTTTTCCTCAGAGTGGCTAATATGGGGCTTTGTTTTGGATTTGTGCTGAACACAGTGTTGATAATATGGAAATGTTTTTGCCATTGCTAAGTAGGGTTTATGCAGAGCCTTTTCTGCTTCTTATACTGTCATACTGGCTGGTGAGGTGCACAGAAGTTGGGATGAGACACAGCTGAGACAGGTGACCCCTATTGACCATGTGATGGATGTTCCATTCCATATGACATTACACTCAGTACATAAAGCGGAGGGAGAAAAAGAAAGAAGGCAGGAATGTTTGGAGCTATGACATTTGTCTTCCCAAGTCACTGTTACCTGTGATGGAGCCCTGCTTTCCTGAATGTGACCTGCCTGCCCATGGGAAGCAGCAAATTAATTCCTTGTTTTGCTTTGCTTAAAGATGTGGCCTAGCTTTCCCTATTAAACTGTCTCTATTTCAAGCCACGAGTTTTCTAACTTCTGATTCTCTCCCTCATTCCACTGGTGGGGAAATGAGTGAGTTGATTCTGTGGGGCTCAGTTGCTAGTTTAGACCATGACAGCATAAATCTTTTCACCAAAACCAACAAAATAAACTGTCTCACCAGTTTCTTAGGTTAGAAAGTTGACATTATTCAAAGCTGGATTATGTGGGAATCACTCCACAAAACACATGCATCAGTTATCAAAACATTTAACTGCTTATATGTTTTAGCAAACAAAGGAATGGGTGTTCATTGGCTTACAGGTTATGCAGTTCTCTTCATTAATTAGCATTCCATCTTCTACTGCTTACTGATTTCTCACTTCTCATGACCATTAGTCCACCTCTTCAATCTTCTTCTTATTTTTTTCTTGGATAGGAAGAGTCTCAGTATTGTTAGTTTCTTCTTCCTCTCTGGTTTCTGTAACATGTCTTTGTATTTTATAAATTCAGTATTCTTGGTGTCCAGGTCTCAACATGAGCAGGCAGCATGATTTCCTTGGTCACTTCTGAGCTCTTCCTTGAAATTTCTTTCAGCTGTTTCACTGGAATTGCTATCTTCCAATCAATACCTGCCAAAAGTGCTATAACTGCCATTACAAGATTGTAACTGTTTTCTTGGCCAAACTAAACCTACAATGTCTCTCAGGGGCTGTGGCAGAATGACCCATTGGCTCCCGTAAAACAGAGAATCGTCTACTGTAGAAAAGAAAACCCCTCTGTTCAATGTTCCAAGTGTCACCAAAATATGAAACAACACACAAATGAATGCTTTACTTTGACAAATATCAAACATTATCTCTTTCCTTTATGGAATGGTGCATCTCAAACAGAATCCTTACCCCTGGTAGGTATGCCTACGTGACTTCCTTTTTGTCAAACCCTGTCCTGGCTACAGAAAAAAGGGAGGGAATCTTCTAGCACTGTCTGTTCAATACCACCCAAATCATTGCTGGTGGTGTGGTTTTGGCAAGACAGATGGGGCCAGAAACTGAAAGTTTGCCATTTTTCCTGGCTCACTCTGGAAAGTGTGTGACCAGGGTCAGAATCACTTGGATGCTGGGCACCAGGAGAGAGCCCTGCTGCTCCAGGAGACCTGCAGTGGGAATGTCCTGTGCCAGTCCTGCAGAGCCCCAGGCACTGCTGCTCCAAACTGCAGGTAGGAGAACTCGGACTGCCCTCAGCACTGGGAGAGAGACACCACACCAGGAGAGCCACAGAGGAGCCCAAAAACCCAGCTGGAGCAAAGCAGCTAAGTGGACACTGCTGAACACAGCTGAGCACAGTAGGCTGGAGAAAACAGTGGGCAGCATGGCACAGTTAATCTAAGCTCACAAGGGTAGTTTTGTCCTAGTTAGGTTTTTTTTTTGTTTGTTTTTTGTTTTGAGTTTTTTTTGTTTGTTTTTTTGTTGTTCTTGTTGTTTTTGTTTTTTTGTTTTTGTTTTTTAAATACAGAAATGGGGAGCAAAATTTGGTGGTGAACATGCTTTTGAGGATAAAACACCCTCTCTCTTTTGTATATTGCTGTTGGGTTTTTTTGCTATTAGCACTGCTGTGGGTACTGTGATTTTCAGTAAATGGTTGTTCCAATTTATAATCTCTCCTAGTGTACCTCCTTCATCAGAAGGGTCAGGGGAAAGGGAACAGCTTGAGTGGGGTTTAATCTTCCAGATGGGTTTTAAAACAATACAGACCCCTTAAATCTTAAAGGAGCAGCACATGCAGTTCCTTCCAGAGCATGAGGGTAGCCTTCACTCTCCAGGGAACTGGCTTTAATTAATTAAACAAACACCCCAGCAATAAACAGTGTAGTGCCCAAACTTCAATAATTTCATGAACCTCCCACATGCTTGTTTGCCACATCTCAGTGCTTTACTTTTTTGTCATCTTTCCAACTCTAAAATTTTTGTAAATAAGACTTAAGGATCAAACAGGGCTCTTTCTGCATGTAAAGCAGGAGTAATGAATAGAGCCCTCTGTTTGCTGCTGAAAAATATTAAAAATCTGATGTGCTCTTCATCACAGGTTGCATTTCAATGCCAAGGGAGGCAATTGCTACACTCAGATATTTATGGTAGGACAAAGTGATTAGATTGTCTTCTGCTGATATCTCTGTTCTGGAAGGGTAGACAAGCTAAATAGCCACCTCTATATTGAAATACTACAGAGGGTAAAACCCCACATTTTCAATCAGAAAATTATACTGATATTGATATTAATAGCATCTGGCAAAGCTTAACCTCTTCATTTAACCTCTATTTGAGTGCTAAGCCTTTTTGTTCAGTTTTTTTTTTGGATCAGGCACATAACTTACACAGCAGTTGCACTTGGTTTCCAAATATGTGATGATGGACATGAACTATGAAAAAACTGGATTACTTTTTTTTTTTTGCAAATCTCACATCCTATTGCTTCTTGGCACCACATCCATGCAGCACTATTTGCACAATCAGTTATTCCAATAACATGAGTTTAGATTCTTTTTTGTCTTCTTATAAATAAGCAGACTCAATGGCACTGAAAAAAAGAAAAGAAAAAAGAAACAAAAAGCCAGAAAAAAAATTCCTGTCACAATTGTTTTTGGATACTCTTATTAGATTAGGAAATTAGATTACAAACTGCAAATTTGGCACCTGTGTTTTGCTACATTTAAATATAAAGCTCTTCTTCACAGATTAATCCACCTACTATGTCCATGCATAGCAAGAAAATCTGTGGCCCAAGGGCTTGTGAAAAGAGAAACTGTGGAAAGGGAAATATGAGTTGACAAAGAGATTCTGACTCCCTTCTCCTCAGAAAAAGTAGATCAAGGCTACAGAAGTGACATCCACTTATATCATGCAGGGTCCATGAAGAAGAAGAAGAAGAAATGATAGACTGAGCTGGTGCCAGATTTCCAATTGAGATATTGTAAAATCAGCTACTTTTAACAAGCATATGTGTTAAAAAAAAAAAGGAGAACCAAACCCCCAAAATACTGCCTATAACCAAGCCTCAAAACCAGGACAACCCCAAAAGTCCTTATAGATGTTTAGATGTTTACTATCCAATTGAGGAAGAAAAAAAAAAAAAAAGGAAATATTAAGAAAGCAAAGTGTGTGGGAAGGAGAAAGGTGAAGACCTATTTCCAGCCCTGCAACATTTGGAAGCACAGCTAACTCCACCTGAACCCAAACCCTTCTTATCCTGTAAGTCTGCTGTTTCATACAGGGAAATGCTAAAGTAAGTCTCATGATGTGGTTACAAAATTTCTGTAATGTCTTAAGGAATCAAGTATTCATATTTCAAATTACTGCAGCAGTCTTCAAATGGGGCTAGAGAGGTGTGGTTTTTTTGGAGCAGCTGAGGTTTATTGCTTGGCTAGTGAGGTCTGAAATGTGATGTATAATTCACAAAATAAATCCCCTTTAAAAGCAGCTGAGAAGTGTGAAAAGTATATTTTCTTTTCTTTTTCAGAACTACATTTGTTACTAGAGCATGCCTGAAGCTGAGGATTCAGACACAATAGTTAGGGCAAGTTTAGATGCCCTGTGAGGACATGCCCGCAGTTTGATTTCAATCAGAAGTCCCAGAAGAACTGAGATTTTGACAGTCTTCTTGATTTTGGTAGTATCCTCCAGGGCTTCTGACTGTCACAGCTTATCAACTGCCTCTCAGTAATTCTTGATGTTTGGAATTATAACACTCCTTCCCTCTCCTTGGAAGATCAGAACTTCCCTACAGACTGCAAAGTGGCTTATGGAACTGCATGAAGCCTGTTCTAAATATTGTCAGTCTCTTTAAATTTCCAAGTTCAAGCTTATGCAAAAATGTTTCCTATGCATGATGCTCTTTGAATCCGTATAATGAGGAGAGAACTCTAGATGATCACTTCTTGTTATAAATATGCACCATTTATTAGATACTGTATTCTATTTATTTTTCTATTTTGAACTTGCAGTTCCATACACTCTACTTCATTACCTAGTGTGATGTCCAAAATGCAGACACTAACTAGTTATTTCCAGCACTGTGCCCTCTGTTCAAATGATTAGACAAAAGAAAAAATATACTTCCACCTCTTGCTGTTCTAGGCCATGCTGAATTGGAACATCCCATGAAAGAGATTCTTTTTTGTTTATCTCAGTCCTGCCCATCTATCTGTTGAAGTCAGTTTAGTAAAAATACTATGGCACTGAACTCCCATGCTGACTCTACGATAGCTTTTCTTTGAATTTCTCCATTATCTGAACAGCTCTGTTTACCAAACCTATTATCCTTCCCCCTTGGTTTTCAAGCTGAGAAAGCAAAACCAACTTCTTTAATGGCTCAGAGATTGATAATTAACAATTTATATATCCCTTGTAAGGCTGGAAAGCAAAAGAACTGCTTTTGGACAGTGAAAATACTGGAGAAAAGGAAGTGAAAGTCAACTTATGTGGTTAAGTTAATGTGCTTCATTAATCACAATCTATCTTTTATCACATTGCTCAAAGCCAAATCCAATCTGTTTCTTGGGAATGAGTTAGATTAAAATCAAGTGCTCTTAATGCATCTTTGACATCTGGCCTAGCAGCTGGCTATCACTAATATTGCTCTTTAGAAATGTCAGGAGCCACATTTACTGTGACCATTCTAGCCCTTCTGATTTAAGCTACTGTAGAGGGCAATGAATTACCTCAAAGGAGCTCCTCTGGAAAGTCCTAAGTTTTATGCTGGATCCCCTGCCAGCCTCGCTACTTCATGAGTATGAACAATCATACAATTGAACTGATTTGACTTTGCTGCTCCTGGAGTTTCATTGCCTTTAACCTTGGGATATAATGATGGTAATGCCATGCTAAGTGCCTCTTCTACCTGGGTTTGTCTGCTCAAGTAGGGCACCCATTCTTGTTAGCTGAAAACTGCACTGATTTGCAGTGAGAGGGGAAATAGATTGAGCATGATTAATATCACTATGAATTTAACCTCTTTTCTTGCAAGGATTTTGAAGGTGGTAGTCATCTAGACATATTTATTTATTAATTATAAGCTTATTCCTAAAAAAGGCTGGGATTTCACCCCCTACTCCCTCCAACCCCCCTCAAAAAAAATAGCATCAGCCTAAAGCCTCTACTCCCTCCTTTCTCCAGGCAGACTTGAATATGCATTAAATTTGGATGCAATTGTTCCCCTCTAATGAAGGTGCAGTGGAAGGAGAGTTTTCTTTTCCAAAAAAAGGCAAAGAAATTACAGTTGGTCAGTGAAACTGTCCATCCCACAACTGGGAGGACAAATTAGCCCTCAGCTTTCCAGATACTATGTTGTCTACCTTATTCCTAGCTGTTTTCCAGTGCCCTCTCATGTTACCTGCTTCTGACTCAATGACTTGGAAAGAAGCTAGGAAATGTGACAAATATGAAGCAGAATAGTAGTTTCAGAGTCTTTATTATGACTCGGCCATTCTCAGACTGAAGGCTTTTAACAGGGGCATCAACTTCCTCCACGGATATTGTGATCTGAAGAGGCCATTGTTTGGACCCATAGGAACCAGTTTTTATGCCCTGGTTTTCACTAGAACTACTGCTCACTGGCTCATTGGGGCATCTGCAAGGACATTATGCACTCTAGGAGGGGCCTCTTGTGACACAGTGCTGCCTAAAAGCTGGTCTTTCCTAGAAAATCTCTGTGAGAGATGATGAGGGCTTTTTTTTATTTGTCAGCCTGCAAACCATAGGTTAAGATCCAGGTATTAAAATCATTAGAGAAATATCTCTGCCTGAATGAAAGTGCAAATGAGACCATATATAGGATTAATATTTAACAATAAATGTGAGGTAAGAGAAGAATACCAGCATGAATTTGCTAAAACCTTATAGTGTTACCTGTGTGCCACAAAGAAGCAAAGGATATACTAAATCTTGCCTGTGACAATCACTGGGTAATTTAGAGGAACCACACAAAGCTGATCAACTACAACTGCAATTTTAGTGATGCTGTCTTTATAACTGAATGCGTTTTGAATGCCAAAATACAACAAAACCACAAGGATAGAGGATGCAATTTTTAAAGCCCTCTGATAAGGCTCCTTTTATTAGTCTGAGGAAACTCCAGATGAATTCAGCATTTGCTCAAATCTGCTATTAATTAATTAGTGGAACTGGAAACATGTTACATGACACTTTATTAGGACTGGGCTGAATCTACTGATCATAGAAGTGCTCTCTTAAGCTTCATAATGCAGTCACTGTTGTGAAGATTTTGAAGGCAAATCACAGCAATTATTTCTAAATCACTGATAGTGTCCAATCTGTTTACTTTCCTACACCCAAAATTCCAGCCATTCGTATTAAATATGGATGTTGTGCACCTAAACTTCCTATGGAAACCTGAATACCAGCACACAGTTACACTGGAGTTGCCATAGGTAATTCCAAATATCCATGTACTGGAGTAAGCTGTGAGGAGCAGCAGGAAGAGGTCATGTGAGGCACCCAAGAGCAGTGCAAACAGGATCAATGCACCTCTCTGGCCAACTGAATTGAGCCTTTACAGGTAGAATGTGCAGGTGAAGGACTTGCCAAGACCATAGCATACTTTTAGTGAACATCTGTAGGGGGAGGTAATATTTTTGTTAGACTGCCCACTATAATTGGAATAAAAGTTTTCTGGGATCAGTCCCTTCATCGGGACTAACTGAAGCTCTTATGTCTCCTAAAAATTTCACTTCTCCCATATATGTAGGCCATTAAAACCACAATTAAACTTCTGCATGCATAGGAAGGTAAACAGACATTTTTGAGAAACAGAAGCATGGCCTTTAACATCAACATTACAGCTACACCTGCACTAGAACAAGTCAGAGTCTGTCCTCCCAAAGCAATCTGTGATCCAAAGGACTTTTTCAAGATGTACTGAGTAAGAGGTTGGGAATTGAGATGAACAATAAAGGAGTAAGAAGGAAGAGAGGCAGAAAATTTGTTTAGCCAGATTTTGATTTACTGAATACAAACACTGGACTGTTTTTCGGATGTTCATCACACTTCATGAGACAGTTTCTGCTACAAAGATATTGCCTGAAGTGCATGGTAAATTATGATTGAATACATCTATGATCCATCATGATCCAGAAGGCTGCATTTGCATGGGTTTGTGACTAATTGAACACCTGTAAGTATGCAATTTTTCTGGGACTGACAACTAACTATAATTATTTAATGTTGTTTTGTGTAAAGCATTTCACCATTGTCTTTCTAGAAAGCCCATATTCATCCATCTACCTTCAAGAACCTGCAATGTGAAAAATGTATACAACAGCTCATTCTTGTAGGACGAGATCTGTTGTGGGCCTGCACACACTGAAATATGAAATGACATTTAACCAGCACAATAGCATAGTAAGTTATGCCCTGTAGTACTTTTATATAACTGTGTCTCAAAATAATGTGTGTAAATGCAGCACTCTATTTATTTCATATGGCTAGTAAACTCTTCAGTTTGACCATATCTGAAATGTAAATGTTTATTTATGAACTCCCCATTACACTTGTCTGAAATTTTTTTCAAATTGAAAAAATGAATGAAACCTCCAAATAAGCCTTAAATATCTGGGACGTGAAAGTCTACTCAAGCTAACCTGCACTTGCAGCATCTCACAGCCCAAATTTGCTTACCTACATTGTGCTGCTGTCAGGTGGAAAGGGGAGATTTACTCAACCCCTCACATGCGATTGTCTGTCAGTGCCCCAGGAGAACCTGGCCCTTGTGCCTGACCAGTCTGTCAGATCCTGTTGTGGGGCCCTTCACGGGGCAGTTCAGTGGGTCAGAGGGTGGTTCAGGGTCACCCCCCTGCATCTCCACATCTTTGCCCGTTGCTGGCTGTCAAACATCTTACCCAGTGAGGGGTGGTGCTACCCTGAGGGCAGAGATCTCAGGACAGTACTGACATAACCTCGAGATGGGGACCTGTGGCAGTGATTTTCCCCACAGCTGCTCATTCCAGAGCAGGACATCTCCCTTCATCTCTCTGTTTTAGGCTGCTGGGAGGGTTGTCAGCTGGACAGGACACTGAGTTCCCTCTTCTCTAGGTTCTGACAGAGCCTGGCCATGCTGTCTCCACTCCACTCTCCATTTAGACCCCAAAGATTGTGTTGTGTCTGGGAGGTCGGGTATGCTGACTGCATTCCACCTGGGAGTAGCAACTGTATTTTCCCCCATAATTTCTGTACTGTTGTTATGCTTTTACTCAGTCATTTTCACATAGATGTGAATAACATTTAAACATTTCTGGCTTTAGGTGTAAGCACTGCATTAAGCCTGTTGAGGTCAGTACGCTAATAAGCATGTGCCTAACATTTTGCCAAATGAGGCCTTTTGATATTGCTGTTTTTTAATTTACTTCTGATTTAAATTTAGGGTCCTAAAATTTAAAGTTTGTATCATTAAAAGGTACTGCTTAAAGCCTTGACAGCTAGACATACACAGACTTAAAAAATATTTGACATATTTACCATTTTAAATACAGTACCTTCTTTTAAATAAAGTAACCTTCTGTTACACTACTGTGCAGTTTGCTGTCACGCAATTGTTTCTATGTTGTTTTGCTTTTCTACTAGCTGAAGCTTTCCCCCAAATAAACAGAGAAATAAATTAGTAAGTGTAGCAATTTCCATAGTCAAAAGTCACAGCTGTAACTAAAAATGCAAAACAAAGCCACTGTTCTTATCATTTGATGTTGCATTATGCTGTATACCTAATTCTATTGGTTACAAAAACCCCTGAAATTAAGTACAGGCACCTGATCATAGAACTTTAGAATGGTTATGGCTGGAAGGAGATCTCAAAGTTAATCTAGTTAAAAGTCCCCTGCTGTGGGTAGGGAAACATGATGATAAGGAATATTTTCTTCTTTGAAAATGCACACACCGTGCCTTTTCCTGATAGATACAGGTAATTTAAAGGGACAGGAAAAAGAAAAGCCCAAACCAAAACCCACAACAGAATTTATTTTCTTATATTTTTTTTTTAATTTTTGCACTAAAGAAATGAATTCCATCAACATTGATTGTCATTTACAGAAAACATTCAAAAATCATGTGTGCATTATTATTAAATGCTAACAGTGTTTAACTAATAATTTACAGGTCATAAAATAAGACAAAGATCTATTACATTCTAAAGTAATATAGAACCTTTTCATTTGACAAGGATGCTGGTCCTACAAGATTCATGATAAAAAAACCCTCAAAACCCTCAATGGTCACTTTCTAAATGAATCAGGCTGTCTTTTTACTCACATACACATAAATTAGGTCAATTATATTAAACAAGGGAGAAAGATCAGAAGAGAATTGTAAAAATTCTCTATGAACTCCTGGCACTGTTGAAATCAGTGAAGAGTTTGCTGCTGGTTCCAATGGAGCTAGATTTTTACCCAGTATATCATGATTCATTCACGGTTCTGCTTTTTGTGTCTACAAGCCAGTTAAGATACATCACAGTTATTACAGAATTAAGCTTATTAAAAAAAATCACTGTTGACTCTATAAGGCATTTGATTTTAGAAAGGAACTTTTATTTGTCTTTTGAGAGTGATTAATTTTGAGCGTTACTCATTATTTTATTAGATTGTTTATTATCATACTTCTTGACAGGCAATGCAACTCTTGTGTTACCAACAGTGGTAAACATGCTTACCAAATAAAAAACAACACCCTTAAAATTCAAATTAAATTGATTTACAACAATGTAACTACAGCCAAGCACCAAATAGCTCAGGGCTTGGATCCTGGGTCTTAACATCTCATTTCACTCTAACAAAATGAACTGGAAATAGGATAAAAACATTAGATATTTGAAAGTGGGAAGTATATGAAAAATCATTTCTTCTCATAATCCTAAAAGCATTTTCAGGGATATTTCAAAAATATTAGAAAGCTTCATTTAAATCTAAATATCTATCTTACTTATGTTTTATTTTTTTTATAAATTGGTAATCACAAAATACTAGCCATTAAAATCACATTTGGATGCCAGAAAAGCATCTAAATACTTTGCTCTTTATTTATGTTCCTGCCTGTATTACATTACAGCTGTTGATAAACTGGACATAGTTTCTTTTTACCATTATGATCTTTAAAATGTGCATTTGGTGAAGATCAGTTATGGCTTCCGATTACAACTAATGAGTGACCTGACCTCAAATTTGAATAAGAAATTAAAGGCATACAAAAATATTTTGCTCATTGGAAAGAGAGAAATGTTTCTATTAATATAAGTCATGTCAGAATGATTCGTAAAAGCCATATGCTATAAGGAAGCATTATTTGCTTGAACAACTTTTCTTCAAATCAGTCAAATGCAGTCCACAGGAACTATTACAGTACTCATTGTACAGACTTGCTGGGATCACATTTCACTGACAATCCCACATTTTTTTCCCAATTGTGAACAGAAGCATACACTAAATATCAACGGCTGGTCAAAAGGCTTTATCTTTTACAATCAGTTTCCATAAAAACTGAAGAGTACATTACACTTACAGGAAGCAAGTACATAATTTGCTCTTTGATGTTTTTCCTTTTTTAAAAAAAACCAAACCATTACAAAGTCTTATGTTTAAACAGAGACATAGAAAAAATCAGTGTATTCACTGTCCCAAGTTATTTACAGCAAAAATTACAGAGACAGCATACATAGTATTGGACCTTCCACAAGCATATATTAAAAGTAATTACATATGAAAAAATATTTTATTTGTCTTCTACATTTCTACAATACATACTCAGGTTTCTTTCTTCTTGTTTTGTTTGTTTAGTTTTTAAGTAACTTCTTTAGTGTTAATCAAATGAGGCAGAGAGTGCAGCTGTAAAATAAGGGATTTTGTTGCTATTATGATTCCTATATTCTTTATATTGTCCATTCATTACAACTGAAGTAATTAGTTTAACATGGGAATTACCTCATAGCAATTAGCATAAATCTCAAAATTCCCAATGTATTTGATTAAGCTGAATGTTGGTAACAGCTTAGAGTTCAGTTGTGCTTTATTTGTTGCCACAAGTACAATCATAGAGCCGCTCCCCAAAGTGTACTAGAGGTCACATGGCAGTCACACAAGAGGCAAAGACTATCATGGCTAGTTCACTGGCTATGCTACTCAGTGGCTTTTTAAAAATAAGTGCACGAATAAATCCCCATATACTGCACAAGAATGTGTGGTCCACACTCCGTAGGGTTAAATGATTATTAGCTTTTTTTACTAACAACAAAACACCTTTTTTGCCTGATTCTGACGTTGAAGTGACACATTAAAAAAACCACAAATGTAGTGCATCTGAATCTGAATCCCCAAAGTCAACAGCCTAATGTAGTTACTTTGACTTATTAAGCTGCGTGTCTAATCAAGACAAGTATNTTTATCCTAAACAGTTGTCAAGGTAAAGCCTGTTCTTACCTGCTCTTGGTAGTTAACCATCTGCTCCTGCTTGTGTTTCAATGCAGTTGCATTCCTGTTGCCCAAATAAGGGGCCAATGTTTTCCAAATATTGAAAACTAGGAGCCATTTTTAAAAATTCTCTCCAGACAGAGTCTTATATTGAACATACTTTACTGCTGTCAATATATAGTCATAAACAAGGACCTCAGCATTTTCTTGAAGCACAAAAAATTTTCTCAACAGCAGTATCTTAATTCATAAATTAGCAGCTATATCCAACAAATCAAAAAAATATGCAAAATCACTGTGTTATCTACATTAGTTGAATTTTTTTCTTTATGTTATTGTACAAAAGACCACGTGCAAAGCAAACAATTTCTGCAAGTACAGTTACAAAGAAACACTTACAATTTACTTATTGCTGCTATATCCAATGCTGTTTTCTTTCACTTTCCCTATGTGCTGTGCTTGAATCATGAGGATGATGAAATTTTGCAAATGTAGTACATCATGTTACTGAACTCACTGTGAGCAGTATTACCCTCGCTGCCTGCAGTAACATCCAGGAAATACTCCTTTCCCAGAGCATTTTGTTCAATGTCTCATCCTCTCAACAGAAATGCAATGCAAGGGTCAATTGGAGGACACAGACACAGCTGCCGCTGGACATTCAGCCTGACTTTTTAGGAGACTTACTGATCTGTGAGCTACCACTGTGGAAGTTTTAGGCCTCTTCACAATGACTCTTGTCTGCAGATTACATACACAAGTGGCTTTTAGACCTGCAAACAACTTCTGGGATGATAACTTAGTGGGATATTGGACTCACTGTCACACAGCCATGCAGGGACAACACATGCAGGGACAATGCATGCAGGGAAAACACAGCTAAGTGAGAGCAGGAAGGAAGAGGAGGAAGGAGCTTGCTTCCTACCATCTGGGTGGAGCCTTCCTTGCAGGTTGCAGCAGTACAGATCAACTTTGAGAAAGAACAAAGATGAGTAGTTTACCACTCCCAGCCTCATTCACTAGGAGCTAGGAGTAAAAGGAAAAGGAAAGAGAGGCAAGGTCCTCTGACCATGAGACTGAACTTTTCAATAGGAAGTTATCATGCTAACAAGAACTTCAGTTACTTGGACATGGCTCCTAGCCATCTGAAGGATTAAAATAAAAATTGCAATGGGACGGTTGGCAAAGAATATGATGATGAAAATCCTGATACATAGGTCTGCTGGCCTCTCCACTTCCTGAAGTTGTCCATTAGTCTTCTAGTTAGAGGGATTTCAGAGGATGGAGGGAGTCAAAAACCACACATACTCACTGTGATAACAAGAGCAATGACCATATTCAGAGCTGAGGAAAACCTCTTCGTTGAAGATATGGAATTAACTTAATGACTGGCCATACAATCCACCACAATTTATCCTTCTGTGTGTGGTCTTGTAATGATAGAAAATCTGTGGTGTAAAGCTAGGGATAAGCACATTTCAAAACTCTAGGAAGTGGGTATTTTTCATTGGGTACTTATACTATCACAGTATAAAATGGGGCAATGTTTTCTTGATGTGAGAAAGGAATTAATTATACCCATGGAGAAGTATTGCTACAGAGTCGTGGGCTAGCTATGATTTTGTGTATCCCTGAGAGAAAACGGTAGCTGTTAGCCACTTGCTCATGTCTACTTGTTCTTCACAGTCACTTCTCCATGTCCTAGCTCAGTGCTCTTGTCATTGCTGATACACTATCGCTTATTCCATGTCTTAACCTTTCCTCTTACATGCCTCCAGCAAGTCTGAATAAGAGCTCACATTAATGGTATATAAACTGAGTACTTTGAAACTTTGCCAGTTGTCTAAGTTCAGTAATTCATACAAAGCTTGCGTGCATTTTGTTCCCAAAAGGACCTTAACATCATGAGCTGATGGGTCAGTAGGACTCTGCTGACTGTGAAACAAAAGGCAAAATCTGACAGATCAAGCTGAGGAAATGCTGACAGTGAATTCAGTTTATACCAATGTTACTTCTAATCATAGGCTTGAAAGCCTTGTCTGGGTCATGTTCACCTGGGCAGCTCAACCCACGCCCTTCAAAGCCTCTAACATTCTCTTCTGAATTATCACTGTTATATTTATAGAGTTATTTTTAGTAATGAAACATCCCTGAGTGGCATAGAGTGCAACGTTTGCATCAAGCAGTGATTGTCATTNACAAAAAAAAATCTTCTATGTTTCAGTTTGATCTTATGTGCTATGTTCCTGGGATGTCCAAAAACAATCACTGAAAACAGGAACCATCTTCCAGGCTGGACGTTAGCTCTTCTGGAAACAGCACAATCAATGCAGAGTCAGGAGGGAGGAGGACTGGGGGAGCCTGAACATCTTTCAAATGACATTTGAAGCACAGATTCAGAGGGGTGGAAAGGTCAACAGGGAAAGGAGCCATCAGCTGCACATCTCTAACTAAGCTGCCTGACCAATTTGTGAGACTTCTGTAATCTTAGAGAAGCTCGTACAGTCTGGTAGTGGGAGGCCAAGAGGCTAGCACACTTCACATCCTCTGTGTAGAAGCTGCTACATCAGAAATCCTGAAAACTGTCCCAAAGGGAAACACACCCCTGTGCAAGCTGCCACTGTGAAACTGAACAAAGAAAACCACAAAACAAAGCTCATCTTCATGGGCAGCTCTGGTAGCTGCTGCACCTCAGCACCATAATCTGGCACTGGTACAGAAAAAGCATTGGTGCCCAAGGTGCAACAGGGGGATAAACTGACACCTGTGAAACTGTGCTGAAATGAACAAATGGAGCATGAAGTCAAAGCATTTATGAGAGTAACATCTGCCTTCTGCTCAACAAAGCTCAAGAGGGACCTCTTAATGTCAAGGGCCTCCAATCTTGTGATTGGTTGAGCACTTTCTTTGCTGCAATGCCTCAATTTTTAGTGACTCTAGTTAGAGCTAACCATCTGACAACTTGCAGAATCAATTCCTTTATGCTATCTATCACAAGCCAATCAAAAACCATATGTTGCTTTTGGAAACAAGTCTTCTCAACTGAGGTGCCTTCTACTACCATGTTTCTCTTCTAGCAACTTCCATTAGAAGGAAATATGAATCTTGGAATTAATTATTTTTAAAAAGAGCAGGCAAGAGTGATATTTACAGCAAAATAAAGTCTTTGTGGTAGTATAATGAACACTGTACATCTGCTTCCTCAATGCCAAGAGTAATTTAGCATAATATGGTTCAATTACTGGAAAGCAATGCTAGAAGTAGTAGATTCAATATGTGCTTTAAATATATGCTTTAAATATCCTTTTGTTAAAGGTCCCAGGTTAATCAATAATTAAAAAACATGTCTCATTTGAAAACCTTGTCACTAAAAATATCAACAAACATATCCAGTTACTACAGAAAGAAGATGTGACTAATTTTAGTTTTAGACACTTACTTGAAAAGCTTCAGGTTCTACTGCAGACTACTGAAAGCCAGAACAAACTAAAATGAAGAACTAATATCGTGAATCATGAATTTATTTACTAAAATACATGCTATTTCATCCTTAAAAGTCCATGGATAACTTAAATATGTGAAATCTAATATCGAGGATTTGAACTTTTGAGTGTAAGTTTGCTGACTCTGTTGGCAAAACTAATCACAAAAATCCAGCCTGTGGCATGTGATCATTATGTGTTGTTCCACACTCAGTCAACGAAGGGCAAAAGAGGTACTATACCTATGTGGCCAAGCCCAAATGGCAGAAAATTAAATAAAATCTAACTGCAGTTGCCACAGCACAGTTCCATAAACAAATAATGCTTGAAAATTAATTTTCATTTTCCAAATAAACAAGAACGCTATTTGCTCAAATCTCGTACTAAAAGTAACAAAAATTTGTTTGGCAATATATGAAATTCTTGGTAGAGGTTGTTGCCTATCAATGACAATGAAGATCTTGTATGCCAGAGTATTAGAAGTTTTAGGACAAAAGCCAAGAACCCACTTTTATTTCTAAACTGGATATTTCTACCTTTGTGATCTCTGACAAGTCACTTAACCTTTTTTCTTTCATTTCCACATCTATAAAATGTGATCATAATCATTATTGATTGGAAAGGTCATGGCATTGTAGTGATATAAGAAAAGTGCTTTAAGGATTAAAGGCCCTGCAGATAATGATTAGTGTCATTTTCACTGGTGACCTCCATTTAGTTATCTTGCCTGGGAAGTAATTAAAAAATCTCAAGGAGCAATTAGCTTATTTGAGAAGAAAACAACATTTTCAAGATGTAACACACAATTGTGAGAAGAAAACAACATTTTCAAGGTGTAACACACAATTGTGAAGGACTATTTGAAGACAAACCTCTTTATTATGCAGCACTATGAACAGTAGTATTTATTACTTATTCTATATTT
>VZTT01074225.1:787-41735 GCA_013400855.1 Buphagus erythrorhynchus | reverse complement strand
CAGAGGACTTCGGCATTAAGATCCCCTTGAGTCAGTGTTACAAGTGAAATAAAAAACAGATGTATTAATCAAAAATTATGCTAATTGCTATTGTGGCATTTTAAAAGAACTCGTATTTGATGCTTATATCATTGGAATCTGGTATGATTTGGACACAACTGTCTTGAATATGGAAATTAGACTTTGCTGATTTAACTGACCACATTACTGCCATGTGTTTGGGAGATTAGCAGGTTACTGGGTCATATGTTTCCAACTGTCTTTCTATTTTACTCCTTTAATATAGGGACTTCATATTTTAAAGGATTTCTTTTTTAATTCTTGGAAACTTTGAGATCCCTAAGAGATATAATTACTTAATCTAATGCATTCAGAAACTTCTGGATGTCCTATTTGTTGCTCAGAGATACATTGCAATTCCAGTACCCCAGAGGTGAAAGACACTCCCTTTTGTGATAGCTTATGGTAAAAACACACTTTCAAAAAAGACTAATTGCATTTCTTCTCAATCTCACACAGATGATGGAAGCATCTCTGTATGATAAAATTATGGATCAACAGCGTTTGGAGCCAGAATTTTTCAGAGTTGGTTTCTATGGCAAAAAGTTCCCATTCTTCTTGAGAGTAAGTGAGATGAAAATAAACAGAATGGGGTAATATTGTCATTCATAATCACTTTCACTGTGTTAAAATTTGTTCATACCATATGCAAGTTCTTATCCTGTGAGAAATTCTTTACCTTCATATTTCAGGGTTAAGAAAAGGTCCTGACTAATGAAAAGACAAATTCTAGGCTTCTAGAGTCCCAAATAAACACAATATTCATGTTTATGTTGGAAACCATGCACCTACAGTGTTCCACATAGCAGTGGCTCATGGTAGTTTGTTCCCTTTATCCTGTTCTGTTTCTGCTGGTGGGTACTCAGAGGAAGGCTGTCAGAAGTAGTATCCACTGGTGGTGAGATAATCAGCAATTTAGCATTTAAGCAATTACATTCCCAAGTTACTTTTTTTTTAATGACTTAGAAATTCCGCATGCTGAATTTCATTAATTATTAATGTACTAAAAGTGACAAATAATAAAGTTATTACTCTCAATCATTAATTTGGAATTCTGAAGTTACTGAAGTGCCCTTGAAAATGTGAGTGGTGTTTACACTGTTCCCCTCTTCCACAGTCTGCAGTAGTTTAGCTGTATTGACTGTCACCTTGGGATGAGGACAGAATCCATCTTATTCATGGAGCAGCTGCAATCATAATCCAAGCTCCTCTACCTGTGGTAATTAGAATAAGTGATGAAGGAATCTCCTCTGTGTGGTGGAGGCCTAAAAAGCCTGATTTGTCATTGCCTTAGAGGTGGGGAAATTGACAATTTCTAACTGGTAAATATAGCATGAAACTCTCCCCTCCAAAAGCAATGCTCAGAAAGAGTCTGATGGGAAGATAGTTATTGATATTACCAAATATTCGTCTGAATATAACTTCTGTATAAACCAAATTGAAAATATTAATCAGAAAGAATTTAATTGATGGAGTAAAAGTAATGGAAGGTGTTACACAACAGTACAGTACTTTCCAATTTTAGGTCTTTCACTGCTTATGCATCTTCTTAGGAATTTTTCAAGTTAAACATAAACAGCACAGATTTATGCTTGCAACACCAACAAGGACAGACTTAATACATTTGATTTAAATTTTTTATGGCAAAGCAGTTTGTAAATCTGGCTATGTTTGCTGTAGAAGCATAATAAAGCTTTCACATTTTAATTTGTAGTTGAACAATAATACGGTTACAGGGGGTTTTTTTGTAGCAATTCCCATGAAAATCTTGACTCTCAGAATTCAATGCCGGGAGCATTCTTTTACTTTGTGTTGTAAAAACTGGATCATTTTAATTTTCCAGGCTGATAATTGATCAACATTACAGGGTAAGGCAAATTGAATGCCTTTATAATTTTCTTATGCAGTGTTTTTCTTCAGAATTATATAACATCAGAACAAAGTTTTTTATTTCCTCATGGAATTGACTTTGAACCCATTTCACTGTCTTAACTGTTTGTTGGGTTATATTTCTGTTACATATTTTATACGGTCTGATATATCATGTTAATTACATACTTTGATCCACTAAGAACAATTTCTCCCTTCAGATTTTTATTAAACTTTGAAGTGTAATTATTACATTTTTCCAGACTTTTGAATAAAACATTACTTATATGATAAAATTTCCTTCTTCTAAGTAACCTGTTCTTTCTATATTCCTTATTTTCATTCTTGCCTTTTGTTTCTTATTTTTTCCCTTCTTTAAATGATGCAAAAGTTTCCTGGAAAATCTATATTTAAGAGTATGTGTTTGGATCCCAATTATTTTCATGCAACTTGCTCTTGCTTTTTGTTTTCTTATTCCATTCAGAATAAGGAATTTGTTTGCCGAGGACACGACTATGAAAGGCTGGAGGCCTTCCAGCAGCGAATGTTGAATGAGTTCCCACATGCCATTGCTATGCAACATGCTAATCAGCCAGATGAGACCATCTTTCAGGCAGAAGCACAGTGTATCCACATAATCACAAAGCTATATTCTGCACTTATATTTTCTATGCTTTTAAAAAATGTAGGTACACCTATAGCCAATGTCAATCACAGTGCCTCCACTGAAATAAATGGTAGGTGAGAATTTCCCTGCATTTTGTCCCAGTTCACTCTATTATATTTGGAAGTTCTTTGTGTAATTTTGGTTCTATTTAAAAATTCCTTGACATGTTATTGACATTATTTCTTTAGCTAAAAATGCCTATAGAACTATGCCCACTGTTATAATGGTGTAGCAGTTCAAGGTACAGTAATTTAACTTCTTACAATACAACATTATGTTAGCATGGCATGACATATTGTGTAAGAATATATTTAATTAAATCCCTTTACTTTATGTACTAGTCCATGTAAGTAGCTCTATTTCAAAAATAAAGATAAAATTTTCAACAAAACAGTACAAAGAAATCTCAAACAAACAAAAAATCCCTCTGGTTCATTTCCCAAACCATTAATAGTATAAAAGCACTTCATGATACATTCTTTTTAAAGACTTTTTCTTCTGTAATGCTTCAGGAGTCAATATGCTTTGCTAATTTGAATGAAGTGGGACAGCCTTAACTCTTTACATGTAGATTTGCAGATTTATGCAGTGACACCAATTCCAGAAAACCAGGAAGTCTTGCAGAGAGATGGCATTCCTGATAATATCAAGAGCTTTTACAAAGTAAATCACATCTGGCGATTCCGATATGACAGACCTTTTCACAAAGGGACCAAGGACAAAGAAAATGAATTCAAGGTAAAGTATCATGCCCTTTCCTGATCTACTGGACCTATGGATTTGTTTATAATGTCAACAAAAACTGCCTTGTTGAAACATCATCTGCATTTGCATTATTCAGCTGAGTGTGGTACAACAAATTCTCTAGAGGAGATGATGGTATCTCAGGTTTGACTACTTCACTTCTTATTTTTAATAAAATAGTATCAAAAATATATGGGAGATGCAGAGGTCTTGCTGTAAATGTGACTAAGGGTGAAAAAATTCTTTTTTTTTTATCTGTGATATATAGAAGGCAGAACTGGAGAGAGCAGAGTACTCTCAGAAAAGTTTCTTAGGCAGATGGGAAAACGTTGTTAAGAAGGTAGTCTGGGGTATGGATAGGATCACCTAAAGTTATTTCTCTCTAGAGCATGGGAGAGACAGTTTTGACTGAACTACAGCATAATGACCTGTTCCTGTGATATCAAGACTAAAAACTACCTCTGAACTTAGATATTGTCTCAGGGAAAAGCAATAGTTCCTTCCCTAATAGGTAAATGCCTTCTATTCCTCCTACTAAAAATGTCACAGAGATAGTTCATTTTTTAGTGTAATTTTAATTCTGATCCACTAGAAACACATCCTGATGCAGAATAGAATCTGTTTTTTAGAGAGACAAGAAGAGTTATGCCATAATAATTTTGTTATAAATTTAGAAGAAAGAACTGTAAGGGTAATAAATTAGCTAAATTGAGTCACTGCTGTCTTCTAATGTATGTTTGGGCTTTGTTTTAACTGTACAGCTTATAAATATATTTTGTGTAAGTACTATCCTGTGTGTTGATTTGTCATTTTACAAACCTCTTGCACAAAGTGTTTACCAGTAGTATATTTGAGTATCCCAATCAGCTGTGCATTCTGGAATCTCAAATAGGGCTTCTCAAAGGAGACCTGAGCATGCTCTTTGATCTTGGAACTCTTGTTCTTCTCAGATGTTANTCTTATTTAGCGTATAAAAATCCCTCTCTGAAGAAAAGAAATATTAAAATATCAATTCAGACTGACTTTTGAAGATTTGAGGACAACATATAATAAAGTTTAAGAGTGAAGAATCAGCAGAAATTACTGCTTAGTAGTATGACCTAGAAAGCGAGGACAAAAGCAAGTGTCATTGACTTATGGGATAGACATTTCAGTAAGAATTTGGATATTAGTATTTTTTAAAATGTATACTGTTACTTTAGTGAAGGTGTTCANCGTGTTTACCAGTAGTATATTTGAGTATCCCAATCAGCTGTGCATTCTGGAATCTCAAATAGGGCTTCTCAAAGGAGACCTGAGCATGCTCTTTGATCTTGGAACTCTTGTTCTTCTCAGATGTTAGATCAGAAAAGAAATATTAAAATATCAATTCAGACTGACTCNCACTAATCTTGGTGCAGAGTTTGCCTGGAATATCTCGTTGGTTTGAAGTAGAAAAACGTGAAGTGGTGAGTGTGAGACTCATGTCAATACATATTGTGAGTTGGTTTACTTCCTTAATCATATGTTATTTGATGAACTGCTTTAAAATTTATTACACATATGTAATTTCTTCGACCAAGGTCTCAGGGTGACTGCAACAAAATTATTTACAAAGTATATCGAGTTGTCTGATTCCTCTTGTCTTGAAAAGTATTTTTAAGAACCACCCTTAGGATTCATTTAAACAGCTGAGGAAAAAGAAGTTGAGAACAATAATGGGCATCCAAAAGCAGCATTTAATGTCAGTAAATTATTTCCTTAAAACTCAGCACCATGTAACATTTAATACTTAGAATATCTATAGCTTAATGTATCCTTCAGTGTCCTTGAAAAGTAAACATTCTCCAAGTTCCTGTACTATAATAAATGCCACAAGCTGCTGAACAGAACCTGTAGGAATAGGGTCTAATGTACCAGTCTGATATTGTTACATTGGAATTTCCTCTCCTTGCTTGTTCTATTACTTAAAAAATCCTTAAATACATTCTGGACATATTTGGAGGAGTGCTCCTCCTATAGATCTCTAAATAATTGGTCAGTTGCTGAGCCCTGGAGTATAGCATCGATAACTGTTTTCCTTCTTGTCAAAGCCAGTCTTAGAATAATCCCAATAAGTATAAGGATATCATAGTACAATTGATTTTCTCTAAACTCTGTTGTGTTTTTCTTTTATCATAGCAGGAGAATGTCATTTGTTCACCATCTTGATAGTCTCCTGTAGAAAACCAAAGGTGGAATTTAGTAAAATCAAAATATTGTGTGTGACTCCTGCTGAGTCCTTACTAGGTTAATATGACCACTAATAGAAGACCTTCAGTTTACTATCATTTTACCATTATAGTCACCATTTCCAAAAGTAAACTGTAGTAATTTCTCCTGGGCATATATGAGGTCATGACTCAGATTTGTGCTTGTATGTTTTGGTAAATTATAGCAGCTGCAAGCCTGTACTCTTCCCATCGCTCAGCTTTTGGTTTTTCTGGCAGTTCACACTGCCTGTGAAAGAACTTCCCCACTCTGAGAGATGAGAGGCACATCCTGCTCAAGGCTGCCTTTGACTATAACTTGATCATAATTTTAGCTCAAAGCTTGCATTCAAATTCCTGATCCATAAAGTCTCGTTGACTTCACCTCGGATGGGGAAATTAACTCACTAATACTTCAGCTCTGCTCTGTATCCTTAAACTGGTAAAGCTCCCTGACCCTAAGCTCATTTTTGGTAGTTACCAAGAACACTTTAATCCTGATTTCTATGAGTTCCACCACAGGCTGAAAGTATATGAATGTTTTGCAGCAAGGGCTGTGTCATCTCTCGAGGTCAGATAATGAATCTACAAAAGAGTGACAGTTGTTTATTTTGATCATTGATTACATGATAAAATCAAATCTCTCCCCAGCTGAGAAGTACTTTCTCTGTCAAACTAGTCTAGGACATAGAATAATACTGTTTTAATGTTAAGAAATCAAAAATTACCTGCAATCTATTTTACCTTTCAACTGAAGGTTGTTGTTTGCTATGTTTCTCACTCATGTTTCAGGTGGAAATGAGTCCCCTTGAGAATGCTATTGAAGTCTTAGAAAATAAGAACCAGCAGTTAAGAACACTGATTAGTCAGTGTCAAACTCGACAGATGCAGAACATTAACCCTCTCACAATGTGTCTAAATGGGGTCATTGATGCAGCAGTTAATGGTGGAGTTGCTAGATACCAAGAGGTAAGCAATTTACTTTTTGTTTATTAAAAATCCAATTTCTTTCCCTGTACAGATGCAGCTCCTCTTTATGAATTAAGGACAGAAAGTACTATATGAATAATAGTTATAATTATACCTATATTGCAGTTTGGGTTAGGTGACATTAATGATGTGGTTTATTGGAATAACCATTTTGCTGCAGATAGTACCATAAACTTACTCCAATGATGACTCAGTTCACAATTACCCTGTATTCTTCAGTGTTTTTTTTGGAAATTTTCAATTAACTGGTTAATTGTAAGTAAATTATTATAATACATTGCCTATTCTAGGATAGGAGATACTTCCAGCCAACTACCATATTTACTTTTTTGTGCTGACATTCTAGTTTTTATATACATATATAGACNAAGAAAAGCTCTTCTGGTGGGAGGCGGGGAAAGGGATTTAAAAAAATAAATACAATTTAGAAATGTCTAACACTGGATTTGTTTCTAACAGTTGTTCCTCATTATTATAATTTCTGAACCACCTTAGAAGAACCTAAAATGTTTTGGGGGCTGTATTTATACAAAAAATCTATGGAATTTTGAAGCTTCAGTAAAAAGAAAGTATTGGAGTTTTTTTGCAGCCCAACTTGATTTTTCTCTTTCTGCTAAGAGTCTTATGAAATACTTGAGTATGCTGGTTTTTCCTTTGAAAATGTCAAGTTGAATAACATTCTGTCCAGTTGTCTCAAAGGCTGAGAGATTCAGTGTTCACTCAACAGTGTTAAATTTGGTAAAACTGCATTTTAATTAAACTACAAGAAATTGAGTCTGGTATAGTATTAGAATCTGTCATCAAAACTGCAGTGTTATGAAAATTGTGAGACTGAAGCATAGCAGTAACATTTTTTGTATTTCCTCACTGCCTTTAAACAACAACAAAACTGTTTTGCATAGTGAAGCACCATGAAGGGAGTCCCTGGAGAATTACAGTCATGTCTGAACTATGTCTGGTTTGAATTAGCAGTGTCAGAGCTAGCTCAGTGTCTCTGCACAGCTTCCATTCTTCACAAGCATGTCAAAGGTTCTTGCTTGCTCCTTATTGTTGTCCTTGGCTGTAATTCTTGATATCATAGACAGTGATCATGTTTTGATTCTCCTCTGCCCTCTGCCTCCCACTATATTAAAATAGCAGCAATTCAGCAATTCATTTTGTAAATATTAAAACTGTTAGCAATAATCGTGAGGCTTTTTTTTTTCTTCGATTTCTCTCTAATTCTTCTCTTTGCATGTCCATTTTTCAGTCTTTATATGTCTACCTGTTGTTTTGCCAGCTCTTATCTTCTACCTTTCTTGCTATCCTATTCTCTGTAAATTCTTTTGCCTGTTTCACCTGCTTTTCCCTTCTGCCCTGTATGAAGCTCAAAGTTCAGTCAGTCTTGGAGCATTTGGTTTTGAGGTAAGAGTGACCATGTCTTTACAAATATCTTCATTTCCTTCAGGCAACTTCCAAGTTTTAAGAAGCGTCCTTTGACCATCTGCTTCCTTCTTGATTCTCTCTTCCTTCTTCCCTCTGTTCCTCTTTAATTTTTTTCTCTTCTGATGGGGAATAAGCTATCTCTAATTATTCAGCACCTTCATATTGCAAATGTTAAAACTATCCATTCACTAGTGGCTGCATTTTTTTTGCCTATAGTCTCCACCAATGACTATATGATTAATTACTTATGTAATATGCGTTATCAATTATTGCAGTTCAAAGAAACTTAGAAAACATTTGAAAATAATATCTAGAAATTTGTTTTTTTTTTTTAAAAAGAAACTAAAGTGGAATGTTTTTACTCACTTTGTTTTACTTTGTAATTTTATTCTGTTTAGGCCTTCTTTGTCAAAGAATACATCTTGAACCATCCAGAAGATGGAGAGAAGATCACACGCTTGAGAGAACTTATGCTCGAGCAGGTGAAGTGGGGAAAAGACTGACAAGATGTCCTGCTCAGCTGTTCTAGCTAAAAATGTCCCCAGATAAAATAAAAAAATATCAGAGGTTAATAATTGCCCTGTGGTCTTCAGTGTTTTCTGAGTTAGATTCCAAGCAGAGAGTAACTTTCTATACAAGCAGGTTTCTGGGCCATGTAAATGTTTCTTCCCTAGTCCTTTCTATTGTCACCTTAATCACTTCAAACTGTTTTGTGTAAAATAAAGGTTGAGTGCGAGGCCTGTCTTGTCATGCTCTTACACAAATATTTGCACAAAATATTTTATCACTACTACAGGATTTCGTTGAAACATTTGATGGCCTTGGCATATTTTGTATTTTACCAATATTCCAGAAAAATATTTTCACTACAAAGTTTGCCATAAGAGCAAAAAAGCGTTCAAAATCTTACTGCAGTGAAAGATATCTAGTAGTAATTGGCAAAGTAGGTAGGCAGTAAAATAAATACAAAGTGATCAAATTAAGCATTTGAGGGTTCTGTGCATTATATTTTTTGCATTATTTCTCCATTCTTTTATAAGCCAATGACCTGCCAGCCTCAAATATGAAGTGTTTCCATTTGAAAATGCTGATTTTTTTTTTTTAAATCAAAGATCTTACTAATATTTCAGCTTTTTAAACTGGCATTTATCTATTTTTTGCATGTGCAGCATGAAATTCCATTTTTCATCAGCATTGTGGGATCTTTTGATCAGCCAAATGACAGGTCCTCAGACGGTATAAATCAGAATAGATTCAATGAGCTCACTTCAATTTCACTGAGAGAATGTATAGTAATTCACATAATTTTAATTTGTCAAGCTACAGTTAATCTCATTAATATTTACAGTGTAAAACTGGAGTCAATAAGTTCCTGTAACAAAGATGTGGTTTCCAAGCAATAGCAGTTCAACCCCGTCTGGCACCCACAGCTGGTGCAACACGGAGCGTTTGGAAGGGCTGTGTGTGTGGATGGATGTGCTGCAGTCCTGACCCGGGGTCAGGGATGCTGTACAGCTGCATACCTGCTCACAGGCTGCCTCAAAACATCAGCCACGAGCTCTCAGCCAAAGATATTACAACACACTGCAGCTATTTTGTTTTTAAGTCTGAGTTTATCTGATTCCTCATCTAACCAATTCAATATTTTGAATGCATGTGACCAAATTTGAGCAAGATTAAAGCTTTTGCACTGTAATTCTGAAGCCTGTTGTGCCTTGTGTAAATGATATACATCAGGTCACCGCTTACAGAGATCTCTGGGGAGTTGAAATAGGATAGGGGACCATGGTCTTCATTGCAAATATATTACAGAGTCTGTGGTGAATTTGACCATCGCTGTTGTTTCATGCTTTTTATAACTGTTCTTGTAGAAAATGGCTTTTATTTAGAGTATAGAACTGGTCCTTTGTAAAGTTGCCATTTAGTCAGATTTTTCACTATGTTATCCATAGCATTTTTTAATATTACTGTTGAATTTACATAGGTGAAACCTATGGGAAAGTTGAATGGGAAGAGGCCGTAAATCCTCTTGTATGCTTTTGGTCCTAGGCCTTTTTCGATTACAGGTCTTTCAGAATTTTAGATAGGTGTTTTTAAGGCAACGTGCATTTTGTTGTATTTTTTTTTTTTAAATCAGTATTCTGATTGATGATGAGAGCTTAAAGAAAATGGATCAAAAATATTTTTTCCTTTCTGCAGGCCCAGATTCTAGAATTTGGCTTGGCGGTGCATGAGAAGGTGGTGCCACAGGACATGAGGCCATTGCACAAAAAGCTGGTGGATCAGTTCTTTGTGATGAAGTCAAGCTTGGGAATACAGGTACTCACGTGAGCAGGTGCATGGATAGACCAGAAGACTGTTCAGCTGCATTAAGGGTTGGTTCATTTTCCCAAGCAACACACAGTGACATCTTTTGGTTGTTTGTCCTCATTACAACTTGGAGCCTTTTCGTAGTACCACAAAGCAAAGAGAAACATAAACTTCCCATACCATGCAGAGAAAAGTAGTCATGTTTTACTAATAGTCACATTTTACTATAATTAGTAAAAAGTTAAAATATTTTTCTTATTAATGATGAAGCTGATCCAGAATGCCATGTAACTACATTTATATGTAGTTATCTACATACCTGTATCTTACAAAATTATTAATGGTATTATGTTAATTTTAATTCATCTTCTCTTATTAACTCACCAGGAATTTTCTGCCTGTGTACAAGCTAGCCCTGTTCATTTCCCAAATGGAAGTCCTCGTGTATGCCGGAATTCCATACCTGTCTCTATGAGCCCTGATGCTGCCAGGGTAATACCACGACGAAGGCAAGTTAAATGCTAGTAATGACATATTTTTGCTACCCATGGAAAATGACCCATAAATACTTCCAATACATATACCAGCCTTGAATAGCTGGTATATGTATTCTCTGTCCCTCTTTCTCTCTCCTCCCTTCCTCCAATTAAAGATGAATAAACATGTGCTGTTCTCACATGAAAAATTATGACTGACAATTAGAGTTAACTATTTTACATTTCATTATTCTTATAATAGCCCCTTGAGTTACCCAGCTGTCAATCGGTATTCTTCTTCATCACTGTCATCCCAAGCTTCTGCTGAAGTCAGCAACATCACTGGGCAGTCAGAAAGCTCAGATGAAGTTTTCAACATGCAGGTATAATTTGTTGTCATTCTTCAAACTGTACAGAATCTTGCTTACAAGGCTATTTACTAAATTAATTCAATTATTTCATTCATAAATCTCAGAACTATTGATGATGTTTCTTTTAAAAACCAAATCTTTAAATGAGATGTTAAACTCATTCACTTAGAAATAACTTATTTTTATGTAAATGTTTTCTCTTGTTTAAATTAAAGCATTAATTTTCTACAAATGTAATAAGTAGCAATGGACTATAATGCAAAGTCATCTGACCTTTTATAGACTTTTCTGTCTAGTTGTCACATTGTGATGTAATTATTTTACTGTATTAATTACATTTCTATTAATTTAATATTTTTGCTACATTTTTGTGTAGTTAGATTAATGCTCTTTATACTGATTTGCTATTTTGAATTACTGATAAACTACTCTAGGCAGTTAAAAGTCCTTTGTTGTAGTGAAAAGTAGGCTGTAAATTTTTGTTTTCCAAACCAGTAAATGTGATCTGGTAACAGCAACATCTCTTCTATACATAGCCTAGTCCATCTACCTCAAGCCTGAGTTCTACTCATTCTGCTTCACCTAACGTGACCAGTTCTGCTCCATCCAGTGCCAGAGGTCAGTGCTCATCTGCTGTGGCAAACCATATTAAATGACTCTTGATATGTTACACAGCTGAATTTCTGCATGATGTCACTGGTCAGACATCATATTTGGCCAATTACTTGAGGAATCTGAATTATTAGAGACAGAGACTTTTTTGTCATAAGCACAGAATTTAATTGTCTAAGTTTCACTGCATGAATTTAATCTCTAGACACATTTCTCTTCTAGCTTCTCCTCTGTTGTCTGACAAACATAAGCATTCCCGAGAAAACTCTTGCCTGTCTCCCAGAGAGAGGCCCTGCAGTGCCATCTACCCTACTCCTTTGGAAACTTCTCAGGTAAGAAGTTTGTTGGGAATCCTCAGAGCACAAATAGCTAAGAAGACAAAGGCGCATGTTGAACTTCTAGCAGATTCGATGTCTGTTCACTGTTGTAAATTTTCAAGGGGTTTTTAATGTTTTTATAAGCAAATACTCTAAAATATTTTAAACGTTAAGAGATGTGAATAGTGCTTGATCACATTTCTGCTTGATTTCTTTAGGTGTAGGTCTGTTTCTTTACATTTACTTACTGAAGTGAGAGATGCAGACTTACCAGGTGACACAGCCTGCTTGTGTGGAACAACAAGCATTTGTTCAATCTAGGGAGGAAGACAAAAAATGAAAAACTCTCATCATAGCAGTTGTCCTTGTTGAGCTCCCCTTTGTTTCTTCTGAGAAAGCTAATCCTAGCCACTGTGAGATAATAACCTATTCCATGTGGCAATTCCTGTTTACCAATGTAGTTTCAGAAAAGAATGATAGACATTTTGTTACTCCAGAGAAAAGAACGTATTTTGTTCCTGCCTTAAAATACTGTTAAACAATCTGTATGAAATGTGTATTTTTTGCGTATTCTGAAATTCAATGTGAGCTTGGTAAGCTGGCCGATACTGAAACCTTATTTCGTCTTCTCTTCCTGATGGACCTATTTTCCTAAAGTGCTTTAACACAGCTGCTGTTTTAATCCCTGCCATCACACAATGCACCTCTTGCTGGAAGCTGAGAAAGATGAGAACATACATACAGTGTTAAAGGCTCTCCTTTCAACACTCTCATGTCTACCAGAAGTTTTACCCCTGATAAAAACCAGCTCCAAGATTCTTTATTTTAGAAATTGTTTATTGGTTTCTCATTAGTTCTTTTCTTGTCCCTTGTTTCTTCAGTTATTGAATTGGCTCTTGCTTTAAATTTTAATCTCTTTTCTGTTTAAGTCCTCATGCTATCGCTTGAGGGCTTAAGAAGTAATACTGAGGCTTAGCCAGACTTAAGGACAGTTCTTGGGAACTACTTAGATCAGAAAGATCTACTGGGCACCTCGTCTGTGGTAGCGGAGCCAAAACAACAGACAAGAAAGATCAGGAGATGCTCTTTGACTAAAGCGGTTGTACAGTTTGCCGCAAAGAAAAATTATCCCATTTTTGCTCCCAGACTACAAACTCTTCCTTTGCCAAGTGGAATGCGACTTCTATCCCCCACTCTATCCGAGATTGCATAAGGGAGGCTGAGGAGCTCGTAGGCCCAGTCTCCGCTCTCTCTGAGACTCGCCCAGCAGGAAAGTCTCCCAATCTGTCTCTACCCTCAGTGTCCCATGAGAGGGTAAGTAGAAAATTAACTTGCTCATACAGTGAAGTGTATTTCAAAGATGAGAAGGTCTGATGGTTTCTTTCTGCTCTTATAACTGTAAATGAGGATATATCTTTCCGGGGAAAGGTGAAATTTCTTTCTCTGCTGTTCCCTCAGCAGTAAAAATGGACTGTGATCAGAAACAAAAATCCTGATTCTCTGCCTTCTGATAAAGAAGGGGAAAAGAATTCCTCAGGGCAATTGTAAGGCGTTATCTTAGAGATACTTGAAATTCTCATTAAAATTTAGCTGCTCAAACTGTTCCTTGTCCTTTTTCCTTTGATTCTAACACCACTTCAACAGTATTGGTTGGAGCTTCACACTGAAAGGACCACCCATTTATGAATTACTTCGTTACAGCTTGATGAAAGCAATATTCTCATTAGTGTTTCAACTGGGAGAGATGAGATACACAGGCAAATTCCTGAATTTCAAGTCTTTCAGGTCATAGCTACTTTATTTAACGAAGTTTGATGGACTTTACAGAACAAGACCACAGCAGTATTTCATCCACTTCCTCACTGAAATTGATGCTCAAGGTTATGTGTAGTCAACATCCATTTGTGCTTGCTTTGTATCTCTGGCTGAATGGTTGTACAGTGTCTCTCCAGCTCTTGCCATGCTCTGAAGAGGAATGCCTGCTGTCATTGACTGGTCAACAAGCCTCCTTAGTTTTTGCACTATTATTCTTCCTATTGAAGCTTTTTGAATTTCACATTTTTGGGGTTTTTATTTGTGTGTCATTAAACATCCTGTGATTGCTCTTGTTCTTCCATATGGTTTTATATCTCATTCTTTTCAGTATGTCTTTGTTTCTCTGTATTTCATTCAGCTTTTGTCTCTTTATCTCCTCCAGTTTCAGTTGCTTTTTCAGCCGTTGCTCTTTACCTTTGCAACAGAAAATGGACTTCAAACACTTGTCCATCACATCCTAGTGCACTGCAGACTCACTAGGCAGTGAACACTCAGTCCAGACGAGACAGCAACATATTGTCACACTTTTTGACACATCAGAGTACATATGTAGGTTTACCACCTCAGTCTAATGTTCACTTCAGGAAAACAGATATTACCTGACCCAGAATGACTCGCACATGACATACAGCATACCTACTGTAGCTCAAAGTCTACCAAAAACATTCTGTCTCTGAGATGTTGAAAGTGAAGTTGAATTGGGCTTAAGTATTTGTTCCTCACTTTGTAACACGAAGCTGCAACATCTTCGATCAATGATGATCACTTTGCAGCTGGATTTGCCATCTTGTGGAACCACAGCATAGTGCCTCACCAACTTGGCACAGTGCTCTGTGAACACTGGAAAGAGACACAGTAATAGGATTTTATTAGATTTCACTGATCATCTGATCTTGCTTTTAAAGAGAAAAAAAAGTAAGAAAAGAAAGTATCATTTATCTGTTCCCATTTCCTCTGGAAAATACATCTGAAGTACTTGTAGGATTAACTGTATGATGTTTATATATGTTTTCAAGACAAACTAGTGAGCCATGGATTATTTGAATGCTGCTAAAGGAAATAAATGGTAAAATTTTAATTTTTTCATGCGTTTATTGTGATTTGTAAACAAAATTGATTTTAAGAAAATGAAAAACAAACATGTTTTATGGGTCAGCTTTTATCCCCAAGAGAAGTAAGAAGACTGCTACCAAAAAAGTCAGGGTGAGAAAACAATACACAATGCTTTTCTTAGGTAACAACCATAACTTGAATATATCTTGTTCAGATCCTGATTCTGTAATGAAATTATTGCAAATCTATCCTTCTATTTTTAAGTAATCTATTAAGATATCTCTTTAGGAATGAGCTTTATTATGTTTTTTAAGGTGCTGGAAACTGTCAGAACTCAGTACATAATAATCCTCCCTCCAATTTCTCTGTGTACAGTTTTCAGAAAACGAGTCTACTCCCTATCTGTCTACACATACTTTAATTAAACTGTTTATGTTCTTATGTGTTGTTTGTCACTATTTTCTAAGCAGACCTGGGTGTGAGGGGGGATAATAACAAAAATAGATTTGTTTTCTTAAAGGCTACTGAAATACAACAGCAGCTATGTGTAAATCATGCTGTTCTCAATTTACAGAGAATGGTATTTAATCATATTGGAGATGGTGCTTTGCCACGAAGTGATTCCAATCTGCCCAGCTCTGACAAAGGTAAATGGAAATGCTACAAGATGCCAATCTTTGAAGAATGAAAATTTACTTACTCCATCATGCTCCTGTAGAATGCCAGTTCTTTTGAGTGCCTACTGTCATCAAGTGTCAAAACATTCTAAATGACTAAATAAATTATGCTAACAAATCTAAGTGTCAAAACACTTTGCCAAAAAGGCGAGAACTGAATTTTGCACTCAAATAAAGCTCAGAAGTTTGCAGGAGGGAGTAATGGAGCAGCAGGTTTCATCAGGTTGCCTCCGAGACCTGTCCTTCCGGCTTTGCAAGGACATTTGGGAGGAAAAGCCAGCTTCTGGAGAATGGGGCACAGAGAAGGTTAGAGAAGGACAGAGTCCTGAAGTTTGGTACCTGCAAGTCCTGTTTATCAAATATAACTCGGTGTGCTTCTGCTTACACTTGGATTGAAAACACCAATTTGCGCTTTCTTACATTTTGGGGATTTTGCTTTTAATTAGAGTAAATGAGAAATATATGCATTTCCATAGAAATAATATTGCCTCTTATAATTTTGCACATGGGGAGATCCAATATTGTTGGCATAGTAATTGTTTGCCATGATTTCATTATGTGCCTCACATCTATAATATGCTTCATCATTTCATTATGGTACCTTTGTGGTATGCTGAATAAAGGATACAGTAAAATAAGTGTATAGAAAGTAACTATTTTAATAATATACTGTAATAAGAACTGACCAGGAATCAGATTTTCTTTAATAAGAGCTAGGTTCTTACATTTTTATGAAAACACAGATGGAATTTTTTCACAGGGCTGAAAAACATATGAAATAATTTAACATGGAAATAGCAAAACCTTTCCACTGGCCTATGCAGCCAAGTACATCACAGAATCGTTAAAATGAAATATTCTCTCCCAAAGGCTTTAGCAGTCAAAAAAACTGACTGCTTGGATGACTTAAGAGAAAAAAATGGATTTGTCAGGAGATTCAGGCATTTGGAGTACCTAGGTCTGGTGCCAGGTGATTTTTAGGAGGGTGGCAAAGCCATGCTGTTGGGTGACAGCTTACAATATAAAAGCAAATACTTTACTGCATATTTTGGCAATAACAAAGCAAAATGATACTCTAGAAAATAGATTATTCTGTCAATTGATCCCATGGTCAATTAAAGTGCAATTATACTATAACAATATTGTTTCAGATATGAGACCAGTGTTATTTTTACTGCACTTATTGTATTAAGTCTGGTGTGCAGTGGGGTTGCAGTCCTGAGAGCTCTCAGAGTTGCTACAACAGTGATAATTGATGCCATCAGTTAGCAACAGTACTTTGCTTTTTTGTTTCAACTTTGTAAATAAACACAGGGTCCTTACATGTGATTCTCTACTCACAATTGAAACAAGTAAACAAGAAGGAAACTGTCATGGCAGGGCAAGAGGTTTGAGGCTTTTAAGGCGAGGGATTTTTTTGGTGGCATATTTGGGAGATGAATGGGAAGGTTTGAAGTGGCTATTTTCAACTCTTTTTCTAAGGAAGTATAATGAGAGTGTTATTTTTCAAACTAGCTTTTGTCCTGCCCATGTTAAATGCCCTGTCCTTCTGTCTGTCTAACTTCTTTCCAATATTGGTGACTTCTTGATGACATGATAAAATCCAAGTCTATCAAGAAAGCTGTTCCAGACCTTATGGGATCATTCAGTTAAAGTCATAGAATCTGATCAGGGTAACAGACAAAGAAAACAGCCACTTTAATGCATGTCAGGGTGATAGTCAATTTACATGATCAAGCAGAGATCCTTGACCACAGATACAAACAGTGTACAGAAATTTTGTCAGTCCGTAATGATATCTCAATTTGATATTTTTTGCTGTCAGACACTTCCAATTTCTTCCAATTTTTACTCCCTACATTTTGTGCCCTTCTTTCCACCTTCTTTCAATTCCAAATTTGTAGTCTATGCAGGCAACACAAGAATGTTAGCAAGAAATCTTTATGAAGCAGATCGATAGGAATTTGGTGAGTTCCTTTCTCTAGTCCCTTCTGTATATAAAATGAGTTAATGGGAATATTGGAAACCTCTAAATAGAAGTCTGGTGCAAAGATAAACTGATTATATCAACAGGCTTCAAGCTTATCTCCCTTTGTGGCTGGATTTGTAGTGCACTAGAGTGCAATCTCAGCTGCTGCTGCTGTTGATGGCCGCCAGGCTGGTCACAAACTGACTTGAGGGCCAGGTGCATCCATCAGGCATCCATGAGATTGCTGGCTGCTATTTAAGAGCTTTGCAAGTGCAGATGTAATCATGAGACCTTTCCACGAGTGCTGATTGAGTTGTTAGGGGTTTGCATTCCGTATGTTTTTACTCTCATGGATAAAAGGAAGTTGGAGAGCTGGAAGTGTTGATGCCCATAACAGTTTTTTCATTCTCTTCCAGCTGTGAACACCACCCCCAGCAGCTGGAGCCTGGACAGTGGGAAGGAAGCCAGAAACACATCAGAAAGTGGAAAGCTTATATCTCCTCCTGTACCACCAAGACCTGTACAGACTGGTGAGTTAATGGACATCTCAGGTAAAGCTTCAGTACTTGAGGGCTTAGATTCTTTCCACTCTCTTTGATGTTTAACTTCTTGGGCAGGTTAACTTATTATTTGATTTCTTACATGAAAGGCTGTAGAACTGCCTCTGCAGGTATTTTCATCTCGTTAATGTTCTCTACAGTTTCCAATACTCTGCCCCTTCACTAAGGAATGAGCAGTTTCAGACAGTTCATGCTAGTATGAGGAAGGATGATCAAATTTAGTCTTTTGATTTTATGATAATTGGAAGTTAGCAGTCAGAAATCATCATTAAACACAAAGAATCTTACTGGCCAGAAAATGCACAGCAACCACGAAAGTACATGAGTTCTGTTACTATAACCATTTTGTCTTTCAAAATATTCATTTCCATTTAAAGGAAAGGCTGCTCAAGTGATACTATAAATATAATTGTTCTCAAGGCAGTGAGCAAACTTTTTGTGTATTATAGTTATGCCTCTTAGTTTGTCCAGGCATGTTTCTAGTATATTTGGAGATAAATATTTGATATAAGTATATTATGTATTTTTTATTTTCCCTATTTGACTTACAAAAATATATTTCTTGAGAACAAAAAGGGGAGTGTTGTTATACTGACTCTTTTTTCAACTTGTTACCATTTGGTAGATTATAAATCAATTTACAGTGATATAAATTTTTTTATGCTTGGTTGTACTGCAAGATAATCCAGAGAACAAAGCAAAACAAACAAAATCTCTAAAACTATTTACAGCCATTGGCCAAGGGAGCTAGAGATAATGTTTATGTATCGAATGATCTCCTACCCACTTAAAAAGATTTCTTAGTAAAAATTGTCATGCCACAAGTGCACTGAAATCTTTCTACCTTTACAGCATCACCAGCAAGACATATAGCCTCCATTTCCCCTTCTCCTGCTGGAAGATCACCAATGAAGGTACTGTCTTATTGCAGTGAATTGCATTTGTGAGACAGATCTTGTGTGTTGGGGGTAGATGGCATATATTTAATGTTCATTATTTGGGATTATATTATGTTTTCTTTTTCTTATCATATACCTATACAAAAACCAGTGTTCTGTCTCCAACATGGAAGGTGGTGAGGTGCCAGGAAAACCTGTTGCACAACCCATTTGTCTTATTCTTCCAGCATCCAGAGGTGTTAGATTAGAGAGTATTCCCTGCTTCAATCATTTTAATACCCATTTTCCTCTGCAGGATGATCCAGGGAGGTTGTAAGAAATTGAAAGTATTTTGACACCTGCCAGTAGGAAACATTAAGCATAGGCTGTGAATAAGCACTGGTTCTTCTCTGGCAGCTAAACATCCAAATTTGAGATGAAAGCTAAACTGAGCAGGTTTCATTTCTATTTCCAGATATTTGCATGTGTTGGTACCCATATATTGGTAGCTGCTTTTTTGCTGGAAAACTTGATTGGGAAATCTGTGTTTCCATAGCATTGAAGCACACAAACATGCAGCCTGCTTATTCCAGGCAAACCCTGATGCTGGTAGAGTGCAAGACATTAGTCTTGAGGATAGCTTCTGCCACACCATTGAAGCAGAGATGAATCTGGAGGTAGAAATATAAGAGTCAACAACATGGAAAGAGAGCAAATAGAAAAGAGCATGACTGGTGCTTCAGGCACTCAGATGAAAGGACAGAGCCTTGCAAGGCAGCAGCCCTGCCAAAGTAACCCCTCAGCAACCCAATGCCTAACTAATACTGCAGATACACATTGCCTGAGGAGGAGAACAGCACCCCAAAGTATTTCCTTTCCCCTTGAAGTCCCTAATTAAAAGTCCACACTTACTGTCCTGTTTGCCTTCCTATAAGCCTGTAACATTTTTGTGTCTACACAGTGGCCCAAATTGATCACAAAGCAATTCTGCTGGCCATCAGAGTGCCCCACTGTCCTATTACCATTCTGCTGAAGTGAGCACCAATCCCAAGTTTTGCCCTAATTGCTTACTAGGAAGCTCTTTAGAACATTAGGATCTTATCCGAAGATGAGTGACCCTTCCTTTTTATCCTGAATGGACACAGCACTGATGATTCTTAGGGATGTTTGAAGCTTGTCCTAACATTCTTCTTCTATAGGTCTGGACAGAATTTAAGCATTTTGCAAAGTCTGGATTGCTGCTTGGAAGAGGAATGCTGGCCCAAAATACTTCTGAGAACTGCTGGATCTCATTTTGAGCATCCATGAATTTCCAGACTGTTTTGGTGTCTAGGCTGTTACTTGCTACTGGTAAAAGTAGTCTACACTGTTTTACCAGAACCAAGTGCAGGATTTTCATATTTGCTGTTGCTCTGAATGACAAAAGCAAAGGTCCTAAATCTTATATATAGTCACTTAATCCAAGTGTCCAGTGTTCTTGGAACTGGAGCCAAATACATAATTTACTTGAAAACCTTAACCCTGGATGTTTTTGGGAGTAGGAGTGCAGTTGCAGCCTCCGCACATACAGAGGAATGGAACATGAAACAGGTAGTTAAACTTGTAGTAGGCTCCTGAGAAAGTCTGAAATGTCTTCACCAGGTGTTGAACTTTAAATAAAACTCACTTTGCTTTTCTACAGCCATATACAGGGCTCAGATTTTAGCCTTTCTTCTAACAGTGTGCAACCAGAGAAAACCATCCTATTACAAAACCCACTGATGTAAATGAAGAATTTTTCTCTCCATTGATTTCAGTGCTCTGTGGATCCAGTCCTAGATGGATAACTAAAATTATCTCAACAGCATAAAGTCAGTGCAGCCAGCTCTATACACTCCTGTCCCTCTCCTCCTCCACTCCCATCCTTTGTTGCATGGCTCACACTCTCACCTCAAGCTGAGCAACTGAGCATCAACCAATTTAACAAGAATGGGAGTGAGAAATTTTTCTTTATTTTGATTTCTCCATCCCTTTTTTAGCCTGAGGCTTGAGGCCAATAAGTCACGATTGTCTCAGATGAATCCAGTCATAATTAGGTATGTTGCAAAAAAATTTTAACTTGGAAAGTGTGGGCTAACCTCTTACAGTTTTCAGTTGAAGTTGCTTCACTGGAATAGAACTGTTCAATGGTTTTAGGTAGGTCTCTATTGTCCATGCCTTTTATTTGTCATCAGCACTGTTGTTGCTGCTTGGACCCTCAGCTCCTGGTCCCTCACCATCCCTCACTGACCTATGATGCCACTGTGCCCTCCATATGGCCCTCGTCCCTGAGGCACACGTGGTGTGTTGTGTTTGTATGTCTAAGGAACACCTGGGAGATGGGGGAGAGGAAGGGTGGTGATGCTTTCATCCCCTGCCATTCTGCTGCTGCCCCAAATGGGAGCAGGAACAGCAGAGAGAGGGGCTGGCACCCAGCAGTGGCTCTTACCTTGATACCTGCTTTGTGCTACCCCTCCGACACTGCTTTTATGGTACACTCAGAAATGATGCCATGATGTAAATGCACTTTTCACTGCACGGCAATGCGCTAAAAGCTGTGAGGAAAAGCTTTGGAAACTGAACTTGGGATATGAGAGCCTGCAGTAGCAGCAGTGGCTGGGCTTTGGCGTTAGGGGGCAGGACACTCCCAGGTATGCCCTGCACCCAGTGATGCATTCCACTTCCAGCTGAGAAAATTAAGGGTGCATTCTGAAGACTTCCAGATTTTTCCAGGGTATTACGATAGTGAGATAACATTTTAAAACAGTTGTATTTCCACTTACTGGCATGACCACTATCTAAGGTGTACCCAGGCACTATTGAAATGAGCTTTTTATCAGTTTCTTACCAGGTCTTGATTAAACAGGGACACAATAATTTCTGTTTATCAAAGCTCGGAGTTCCATGCACCGTATCTATGTATGTTTTCAGTCTGAGCACAGAAGCACTCTCCCTCCTATATGCCAGGTAAATTCTTCTTCTGCCCTTTCTTTTGAGCAGGGGTCTGTGCAATCATTCACACCATCTCCAGTGGAGTATCATTCCTCGGGGCTCATATCCAACTCCCCGGCGCTGTCAGGGAGTTACAGCAGCGGCATCTCTTCGCTCAGCCGGTGTAGCACATCAGAAACATCAGGCTTTGAAAGCCAAGGCAGCGAACCAGCAGTGACTGTCCCAAGCTACAGCGTTTCTGAGGAGCCTGTGAGGAAAGAAAGCAAAACCCCGCCACCTTACAGCGTGTATGAGCGGACTTTGAAGCGCCCCGTCCCTCTACCTCACAGCCTCTCCATCCCGCCCGCCGCAGACCCCCCGGCACTGCCCCCCAAGCCGCAGCTGCTCCGGCCAAACAACCTGGAGAACAGCAGCAGGAGGACTGAGCAGCTTCCCCGGCCCAGGCCTCTGCCCCGCAAAGTCTCTCAGCTATGAGAAGCCACTTTTGTATTTCATTGCAACACATTCTTTACTGTTTAAGAAATAATATTTTTTAAAAATGGTAAAACTCATTTAGTTAGGCACTTTAATATTTTATCCACCTTTTCTTTGGAGTAATTTCAAAATGCTTATTAATATTATGTTGCACATTTGAAATGAAATTACTAATTTAGGTTGCCAGATATTATAGGAAGCATGAATGAGAGGATTTTTTTTTTTAATTTCATGGTGGTGAATACTGATAAATGTTTTTATTTGTACTTTATTTTTCTTTAAAAAAATCTAAAACCCTACAGCTCTCATCTGAGTTAACTGAATGCTTCTTACAAAATGCAGAATATACTGACTGGATCTTTACTACTAGAGATAAATGCACGCTTTCTAACAAAGTAGGCTGTAGACTAGGATGTTTCTGCAAGTAGGCTGAAAGTTGTTTCTCTTATCTGATGAACAGTTTGGTCATTTCAAATGAATGTGTGGCAAAACTGAGATATAATGCAAGTTATACAACAGAGGACTGTTGTAAGAATGTGGTTTGGAATTTTTGAAACACACTTGGCTTATGTTATTTTTAAGATGGAAAAATACCTGTATTTCATTCAGCATACAGCACCTTTCTGGTGAATCCCAATAAGGTTTTGTGCCATTAGTGTATGTACCGACACATCCTTTTTCTTTTTCAGGTGCAATTTACTTTTTTTCTTCCAATTAATGTATTTTTTGTTGTTGTTATTGTTTTAGTTTTGGGTTTGTTTTTTTTTAAGCTAGCAGTTTTCTAGTGAATGCTCTCTGCTGTTCTTGGAAGTTCACCCTAAAATGCAATCTGTGTATGAAATAGGTACAAATGAGTTGTTCATTTAATTTGTGTACAAGAGTCAGTACTGACCAGTATCAAGGCAATTCACTAAATTTTTAAAAATACAAATGCTGGTTTACAATCCATACATTTCAAAAGCTAATTGCAAAGGTCATTAATAATTTTGTAAAAATCTAGCAAAAATTCTGAACAGTTCCTTGGATGTGTATGTGCCATCGGAGCCAGGCTTTTGATTTGCTTTTTAGCTTGAGTTCATCACCATCATCTTTATTGTTGGGTATGGTGTTTGGCCCTAGGTTGTATTTTAGTCACTGGCATCTGAAGAGCTCTGGAAAGCTAATGCCAAGACATAGGAATGTGGAGGGGAAGGAAAAAAAAAAAGCACCTTCTGTATGTATGTTTTGTATCCTCTTTCTTTTATTGACTGTTTAAATGTGCTTGGGAACAGATGTGTGAACTGCATTTTGAATCATATTGTTAAAAATATTCTCCCTCTTTTGTTGGGAAGATCATGTTGTTCTCTGTGTTTGATTTGTTGATAGTTTAACTGGAAGAAAGTGACCACTTTTTTATATTCTCTCAATTAAACCTTCAGCAGTTACAAGCTGTTGACAGTAGTTATAGACGTTTTCTATAATAAATGTTCAAGTATTTTTGTACATAATTGGTAAATTTTAATAAGGAGTGTACCATTATGTGAAAAAGAAGCAAACAGTTGTGTATGCAGTAAGATTGTTATAATTATGCCAAATACTTTATGTATGGAAAAAAAGAATATTTGTAAATATGTGCTTTTAACAATAATTCTGCCATATTGACTTTACAATTTTGAATGTCAGAAAAAATAATATATGTTAAAATATTTATGTTTTAGTGAAAGTATTCATAACTTGAAAAGGAACATATGAATTTTAGCTTTGTATCTTGCTGATTTCAAAGTCTAAAATTCCTTGAACTAGCTCTTGCTTTCTACTATAACCTTTTTATGTCTGTAACCACATCATAAAACCTGTAGAAGGCTACGTATTTATGCTGATATAAAGAAGTAATGCCTGAAATTTAAATAAGGTGTCACAAGTAAGATAACAAAGCTGCTCTGATTTTTTTTTCCACCCATGTAGTTTAATAGATTTTGTTGACTAGTGCTTGAGCACAGTACAGTATGAATCAGTGTTATTTGCTCCTGAAGCCTTTTTTCTTATTTCTGGCAGTAAGCAGAGTTGATGACTTTATCATTTGTGTGCATTACTGGTCAGCTTTGCAGCAAAACATTTCACAAACTCTGTTTACCTAGACACTCATATTGGTTGCTGCATAATGTTAGTATGAAATAAAAGAACTTGATTAATCTTTACAGTACAACTTGTTTTCTACAGAATGAGAGATTCTAATTCAGTTAGCCACAGAATGAAAGTTCTGACTCCTTGTCTTGCTAAATCCAGCTTTTTTTCTGTTACAAATCTCCTGATAGGTCGAATTTTCTCCCTATTTGGACTTGTTATTGCTTTGTGACACAAGGTGGGGAGAGTACTGACATGCTCTTCTGAACAAGTGAAGAATGTAAAATTTACTAGCGAGTTCACTGTAAATTAGCCTGCATGAGCATTCTGTTTTTATAACCAGGACATCAGAAATACTCTGAACGATAGAAAATGGTATAAAATTGACAGAATACTCTTAAGCCAAGTTGACACATTTTCTGCTTAGCCAGTTTTGACAAATTGATTCTGTAGATCAGTTTTTCAACCTGATTACCTATAAAAAATGTAGTATGAAATTTTGTTATGTATGTTGCAACACCCACTGCTTGAAAACCTAATGTAAATAAAGGTCTTGTTTGAATTTTATGTAGTAGTCATAAATATAATTTTACCACTTTCTGGGTGATGGTGAGTAATTCAGAAGCTCATACAGGAAGACCAATGGGAACAAGTTGCTCTTACTTCTCAGTAGCTTGAATGTCAGCCAATGTGTGTGTAATAGGTGACAATCTTGTATTCAAATACCATATTTGAGATGCTGGTGTCTCTGGGATGCCAGAGAAACATCCTCAAACTCAGCTGACCAGCTTCGAAATGATGCAGTTCAGACTAGTTCTCATGATGGCTTAATAGCTCCATAGTGTGAGTGAAATCAGTTATGATGTCCCAGGTCAGATGCTGTATCAGGCCAATTGCTATATTCTGAAAGAAGCACAAAGCTGAAGTTACCCCTCTTAGTAAAGGTTTCAGGGCAGTGTCGTTATGGCCCTGCTCACATGGAATGGGATAAAGCTATGTGAAAGTCTTCTGTGTGAAAGTGGCACCTTGCCCTCCTGCCTGACCATTCTTCTTGTCCACTGACTGTGCAACAGCACCTGCAAAAAGAAGAGTGATGGAGCAAAAACATACCAATAGGCAGGAGTCAGTGCCTGACGTATAAATGATGAAAAGCATCTTGTTTTGAATGTAACTGTGGTCAGTAAACCCAGGTGCTGGCAGATTCAGATCTTTGCTCCAGAACTCTGCTGGTTGCTGGAATTTCTGATGATTCAGGCAGAACCCTGACATATGCTGGCCAAAGGGCAAAGTCCCATCTGGTGGGGGATCATGGAAGGATGGTCGCCACTGGATCCCTTGAGATCCTGACCTTGAACTAGATTCTGTGGCAGAAAGCCCTTTTCATATTAATTTAATTTGTCTTTACCTTCTTTCTCATTGACATTTTGATTCAGCTTTTGACATATACTTCATACAAGAAAATAGTATTATTAGTTTGACTAACATTAAAAAAAAAAACAACATTGGGGATTAAACAGGTAAACTATTCAAACCTCAGGAATAGGAAAAGTTTAGAGCTGCATACCTCATGTGTGCAATAAGCACCAGGTTAGGGACTCATTCTGGGTGGTAAAATAAGGCTGCTGAAGAAAGAACATTAAATATTTTTTTTTTAAATGATTGCTCAGTAAGGAACTTGGTGTGTCTGTTTTGAGAGGCTGAGGGCTGTCAGACTTTGGTGGGGATGCAGCCTCTGATAGAAGACTTCCAGGCACAGCTGGGCAAACTTACCTAGCTTAAAACTTGTGTTAAGGACACTGTTCAAAACTCCTCTTTAATTGACTGATATTCATCCCAGGAAGACTGTGTTAGAAGAAGGGAAAAGATCAACAACTGGGGGGGGNGAAGGGTGCAAATAAAACTTAGGCAAAACCTGACAATTAATCAAAGTGTGTTTTGACTCAGCCAGGAGACGTGGGAGAAACTGAAATTTTACCTGAAACTGAAGCATCAAGTATATTTCTTTAGGCTATTTTGTAGCATAATGTTATACCAGCTTAACTACTGGTCGAGCTGAAGGGAGTGGAAGGGAAGCTGGCAGTCCTGACAAAATAGAGGGTGTTTTTATCTTACAGAGGCCTTGGGGTGGAGGATTTTCTCTTTTGCTATGACTAACCAGAGGATAGACTGACTGTCATGAATTGCAAAGGCAAAGAGTTTCTAAATAGCAAAGCCCTACAAAATATTCAAATATTTCCCTGCTAAACAGTTATTTTCTTAACTCTTGATGCATAACTGATTCAGCGCATTTTGCAACTAACATCTCAGTATTTTAGAGAGCAAATCAATGTCAAAATTTCATAGTAAATAGCTTTTCTGATAGCTCATAAGCTGCTGAAATTTTGGTTAAATATTTCAATGTTTTACATCATTGATTTGCTTTTGGAACTACATCCACTTGTGTATTCTCATTTATTTTACTTCTGGAAAATTCTGTAGAAAATCTCTGCATTACATTCTTGCTCATTTGTGAGAGACTGCTATCGCTGCTGGTTTTTATTGACCTCACTGACTTCCCTTGAAGTGTTTCCTCTTGCTTTTCAAAAGAAAGACCATCAGCAAGGAGCTACTTCTGCCTTTCCTGTGGGGAATATTTCAAAAGCACAGCTTGAAGGGGATGCAGCACAGCAACTGTTCCCAGGGGGGACTATAAGCAAGAGTTTTGGGAACAAAACCTGAGAGGGAAGTTTACCCATAAAGCTACTCCCCTAGGAGTTTGGGTTCACAGAAAGAGCAATAGCTCAAAGACAGGGACTAAACTAATTTACTAAAATCAGGAGATGGGACGTAGGTAATGTCCAACAGGCTTTGCTAAAGGATGAGGCTCAGTCCCAGTGTGTCCTATGAATGGGAATCCTTTGCCTTGTTTCCTGATCTTTTAATGAAGAAACTAATGCCAAGTAGACCCACAGGGTAGGGGTGTAAGTTTTATTTTAGGGTTGCTGAGCATGGATAGGGGCAGGGACAAAATACTGAATCTACACTTTAAGCCTAAGTTGACCTGAGAGATCATTCCTCTGGGTCTTTGGGCCACGTTACATTCAAGGGATGTAACTTCTGCAATGATTTGCCCTTGTACACTGACTGTGCCCTGGAGAGCCAGCTGTCCATCTCAACTCCCATGCCAGTCTCTTTTTGCCATGGGTTATGAGAGGAGGGCTTGCTGCAGGTGTGCTGGAGCAGACTCTGATGCAGCCTGATCTCTGTGCTTCTTTTTGAGATGTTCAGTTCACCTTTGTAAGTACAGTGCTGTGGTAAATCCAAGGATGTGATACAACACCCAGTAAAATTAATCTGAAGATTCTTACCAAGTTTTTAGAAATGGCATGTATCCAAGAGGAATTGGGTGAAGGCAGCTGGTACCTAATGAATTTGGTCCCATCTGAAGAAAATAAAACTTTCTAACATGAGCACAAAACACTTTACAAGGAACAAAACATATCAATAAACTCAACTTTTTTTTTCAGCTAGTGTATTAGGAGTTGAAGCAACAAAATATTACTGTGTTGTGCTCTTCTCAGGCCATTAAGCTCAGCAAAGGAAGATTGTGCACACTGGACAGAGGCTTTTTATGTTGCCAAGGAGAGTTTTCCTGCATCTACAGCTCCCTCTCCAAGTTCTGTCTCAGAACTAAAGCACATCTTGTCAATTCCCCTAAAGCTAAAATTCAGTGGACTTTTCATAGCTGTAAAACCTGAGCTGCATGATGATAAGCGAGCAAAATCAAAGCAAGTCATAACCTGCTACTTTGAACATGCAGAGACAGGCTACAGGGGAGCAAGCAGGGAGGAAAAAAGAGACAAAATTGGTTTTCAGGCCATAACGATCAATTTTGACTTCTGGAATATTTGCTGCATTTTGAGGAGTACTGTATTTTTACCACATGCTTTACTGGGTTTTTCTCCTCTTTGTGAGATAATGCTGGGAAATGGTTTTCTCTGGTGTTTGTGCAGATTTGAATTATGGTATTTGTCTTGTACCCAAAGAAAGTGGTTTTCATAGTTTCGTTTGTTTTTCTTCTTTTTTCTTTTTTGTCTTAAGACAAAAAAGACTGGTCAGTGCACCACCAGAGGGGGAATGGGTTCCAGCTGAAAAAAGTAGGTTTGAATTACATGTCAGGAAGAAATTCTTCACTGTGAGGATGGTGAGGCACTGGAACAAGTTGCTGAGAGAAGTGGATGCCCCATCCCTGGAAGTGTTCAAGGCCAGGTTGGATGGGGCTTAGTGCAACCTGGTCTAGTGAAAGGTGTCCCTGCCCACAGCACAGGAGGCTGCAACCAGGTGTTTACAGTCCCTTCCAACCCGGGCCATTCTATGGTTCCATGTTCAGAGAAGAGCATCTATATTCTCTAGGTAGTTCTTAAACTCATACCTTCAAAGACTAAAATTCAGTTCACTGTGGGCCTCTTGCACCTATGCACAAGGACAAAAAGTAGGTGAGCTCCATCTTGCTGTGGGAAGTGTGCTTCTGCATATGCCTCAAGCATGGTGAGGTATGGACATGGATGGGCACCATGGAATGCTGCCCTCTGGTGACATTATTGCTGCCGCAATTATGTACTTGTGATGTACAGTGATGTTGACTAGCTGTCACAGTATTGCACACAATTGTCTTACCTGCAACTAGCTGCAGCTGTGTAAAGTACACAGAAACAATCAAAATATCAAATGGTAAGACAAAATTGCTATTTATCATTCTCGCCAACTCTACACTTATTTATCTTGAAAACTGGGAAACTCAGTGGATTTTGCAAATTCTCTCAGTGAGCCTTTTCTGGTTCAGTGCTATTTTTACTGAAGATAATACCAGCCCATCTTGCAAGTGAAGCTTTCAGCAGATGTGCTACATGAAACCAGGCACAGCATGAACGACAAATCCTCAACACTGTGTGGGCTCATTAGAAAGATCTGTATTCCATGCTGAGCTGAAGGAGAGGGAGTGATCTGGGAGACTCTGAGCAGGCACTAAACCGTGGAAGCAGCAGCAGAAATGACAGCAGATGGCAGGGTCAGCTCATTAACTGCATTTATCTAATGGGAGCCTTCCCATATATTGTCAAGCAACAATAAAAAAAAAATCTGTCAGAAATTCCACCTGGTCATAATTGATCATCGTTAATAAATCTGTTCCGGAACAGGCTGCCAAAATCTCATCTATGATTGCATAACTGAAACTAATCAGCAAATTATAATTGCTGAGGTGAGTTGCTTTGGTTGGGTGTCAAAAGGAACCAAAGCTGTGGCTGCTGCTGGCAGAATGGAAAGCTGTTCCGTGAAGGTGTGCTGGGCTGACAAAACATCTGGCGAGTTTGCTGTTTCAGTCTAGCTCTGTGTTGTGAAACACAGGATTGTAACACTTTGTTCTAGAAACACTGATTATAGATAAATGAACAAATACTGCAGCTATATTAACATGAATTTGCCCTGTAAACCACAGATTTATTCCTGATTTCTACCTTGGTCTCTAGAAAAAAAGGCAAGAGACATGAGTCTATCTGAACTAGAAAAGAGACTTCATTTAAACCATATTATGAATATATTGTTGACATAATGCTGACAAGTTTCAAGCTATAACTTAACCTTGAATGTAGTTATCCATGCAGCACCCTTGAAGGGTCCCCAAAATGAGTCTCGGGGTGGGGCCAGGTCCCAACCCGAGGGGGTGGGGGCCACTGGAGTTCTGATGATGGAGAGATGATTGCTCCGAGGCTGCCGTGCTGGACTTCCAGGGCAATTCCCCAGCTCCTCTGTCTTGTCCCTTTGGAAGACCAGACCCCCCACCCCACTATGCCATCAGAACTGTTGGCACCTGCTGCTATACCAGATGCCGACACGGACTTTCTGTTCTGCTGCTCCACCAGTCAAGCGGCAGCACACAGCACAGTACGGACCTGCTTTAGAGCACGTCTCGTCCGGCTCGTCCCGGGCTCTGCAGGCACCCGCAGCACCGCCTCAGCCGCGGGCAGCCGCACGGCGCGGCCTGCCCTGGACCTTCTCACCGAGCTCCGAGTGGTGGCACTCGGTGGTGGCACTACAGGGCTGCCCTAAAGGGCTGCTGCGCCTGGCAGCTGCTGTCGCTTATTGCCGGAGAGCCCCCCCCGACTCCCCACTGCAGGGCGTGCCACGACAAGGCCCTGCCGGGGGCGATCCAGCAGCAGGCAGCAGCCGGCGGGCTGCTTGGCTCCGGGTGTGGAAGGGAATGAGGGACAGGGAAAACGAAGGGGACGAGGACAGGCACTAGGCACGAGGCAGACGAAGTCGCCCCGCGCAGTGGCTACGGCCAGGGGCCTCCGAGACGGCGGCAGGGACGCGCCGTGCTCCCGGCGCGGGACGTGCCGCTGCTCCCGGAGCGCGTTGGGCAGCTCTGAGCGCCGGCTCCGGGCAGCAACAGAACCGCGGCCCCTGCGCGGTCATCTACTAAAAGTAATTCACTTAATAATGACGGAAAATGACAGTTTTTTAATCTCACCGCTGAATCCTCAGCCTGGCTGCAACGCAGTCAGCAGCACTTCACAAAGGGTACTGCTGCAGTTGTTTTTGTCTGGAGCAGACAAACTGCTGTGGCTCCTTCTCAGGTCTTCTGTAGCTGTCTTGTACCCCCTGCCTGTAGAGCAACATAATGACAAGGTCATAGAGCAGTCAGGGGAAGACTGAGCACTCTGCCTCACCTGCTTTGCCTGCATTCCGCTAAGAGCCTATTAAGCAGTGCTTCAGCACAGCACAGTCAGAACAGTGCAATGCAAGGAAAAGGGCAGGCTCCCATCCTTAAGCATATTTCCAGCTGGAAATCATGGCATAGTAGAGTCAGAAAATAGATGAATAAACACCGTATCAGAGATATTGACTCCACAGCAGAAGCTGCTCTTGGGCAAACAGGTTATTGAGTACATTGCTGTATGAGTTCCCAGCACCCAAAGAAAAATATTGTAGGTAATATTCAAGTGAAAAAGATGTTGAGTTCTTCAAAAGGGACATGTGTTTGCACAAATGATTTGTAAAGGGACTATTTTCTAATTTTTTTTCTAAATACGTTCAGAATAAATAGCAGATTGGTGGTGGATAATGAAAGTACTTAGAGAATGTGTCAAAGAATAGTTGATAATGATGATGATGATTATTATTATTATAATGACCTTATAAAACTATTTAAGCAAAAATAAATTTTAAGTTATGTTTTTCAGTACTTATGTTTTCACTTTTTGCTTTGGTTTCTCTCTTCAGACTAAAGACTGTTTTAAATCTAGAGGTTTATTAATAAGAGGGGTTTTGGGTAGGCTTATGCATTATGCAATTGGGAATGCCCACTAAGTTCTTTGTATAACTGGAATTCTTCATAGAATGGGAAAAAAAGTGTTTAAACTTCAAGACTAAAATATTTTTGCTTTAGGCAGATCACAACCAACATAATTTTATTTAAGCTCCTCCATCTAAGATTACTGTATCTAACAAGACTATGAAAAAAAAGTGTATATGATCAGGTAAATACTTGGGGTGAAAGTGAAAGCTCTGCAAACCATCTACAATCAGATTGTTCAGAGGCAATCATCTTCAATAGACTAATCTTGAAATTCTTGGATATGGTAGAGAATTGAAGAATAAAATTGCAATCACTACGCAGTTGTGTTTTACTTCTGTAATGTGTTTTGAAATCAAGTGATGCTACACATTAGAATTGTAAAAGCACTTGCTAATATACAGCATACAATTAGTAAAAAAAAAGCAAAATAAAGGAATTAATATTCTTTCTAACTGTCAGAAATAAATGAGATCAATGTGGCATGTTATCATCTACACATTTCTCATGCGTTTGGAAAAAAACACATTAAATGTAAAACCTTAAGTAAATTGATAAGTTTAAGAGCACAATTAGTGTATTAAATTCATCAAATCCAATGAATTACCAGTGGAGTATTACACACAACATTACTGGAAAAAACATGTTTTATGCCACTGAATGATTATCAGAGTAGCTTTGTGAAAGCAAAAGTTTGGATTCATCTGGATGCTGTTCCACAGATTTCAGAGTACTTAATTTCAGTTTGGAAGAGCCAAATAAATAGCCTTTTACCTATTCAGTCCCAAATTGAGAAAACTTACATTCCCATGCTGATTTCACACCAATCTACAAAGAAAGAGGTGAAAAAGCCCAACCCAAAAAACCACACCCCCGAAGTTTCAAACCTATATATTCTGATCCCTAAAATACTAACATTTTAGAATTATTGCCTTTACTATATATTTTGTCCTCATACAAAGAATTTTCCCTAGCAGAGCTGATCACTTATATTTTAGAGTCTCTCAACTGAAATTGTAATGGGGCTCAGTGCATATTTTTTACAGTGTTATACAGAAAATACAGGAATTTTATTCTGGTATTTAATCTTAGTTCATGTTATATTCTCTGTGCATCATATGAAAATATGTTTCACACCTGACACAAAACAAGTAGATATATTCTCTCACTTTTCAACCAAGATGTATAAAGATGCTTTACCATCATCATACTAACTGCACAAAACATTCATGGTACCTTGATAATCTTTAGCGGTATTTATGGAAGATATGTTTTTCTATGCTTTTGACTTTTTAGTGTTTATGAATTAGTTTAAGCCACAAGACATGCACTATTCTTTGTGAAGAATAAATATTTTACTGTATTTTATAAGCTTGAATGTTCACGTTTAATGTTTCAGAGGTTGGTATTTTCCCTTTTCTTCTTAAAACCTAAGTCTCAGGCACCTGGAAAATCTGTAAAATTATGCATTCTTTATGTAAACTACCTCTTTTGAAAGAATAGTTCATGCTGTGGCTTAGTTACAAAACTAGAGTCAGTCATCTCAATCTTTTTTTAAAAAAAATATTTAACAAGCAGATTCAGTGCACTTACTTTTATTTACAGCACTGCAATTTGGAACAGAACAGTCTTACCTGGAGAGAGCTATTGAATTTACCTTATTATACATAGTATATTGAATGCAATACATTTGAAGGGATATATGTATTCTACTGGCACCTGGTATATGTAGTCATTGAAAGTTTTCAAATAAGAGATCAAAAAGTACAAGGCCTGACCTCACTCTTCATTGTTGATACTTAAAATTCTGTACGAACGTATACCTTTGTATTTAGCATTCTCTAGGTTTTCAAACTTCCATGGCCAAGGTATGTTGGTGTCAGCCCTATGCAAGTAGCTTAGCATTAACTCACATGCAGGTCTGCAGTGCTCAACCTAATAGTTCCCATGGCATTCCTCCTAGAAGGGAGACACCAACCAAATGTGACCAGGAGAGGCAGTACCTCCTCTTTCACATGATGGTCCCATTGTTAAAGCACTCAGCTGGTCTGGGGTCGATCCGTATGCAGTTTCCAGGTAAATCTTTGACCATTGTTGAGACTATCATAATGTAGTTAAGGCTTTGGAGACCATATCACAACTTGGGGCAAACCTGCAGTAGTAGTCCCTTCCCAAATTTTATGTTAAATATTAGGTGCAGTTAATTATGTTGAGGTTAGTAGGCATGTATTAATGTTATATGTAATATACCTAAAATGTGATAAATATTAGTTGATGAGCCTGGGACACAGATTTCCTGTTAAACCCATATGAATATCAAACCAAACAGAATGAAGATATGCATTTGTTCTTGTGTAATGTGTCTTGTTTTGTCTCAGTTGTTGTATGTGTGGTGTGCTGGTTGCTCTCATTAGTAAAAACTCTGCACTCTGTCATCTACAGCTTCCCCAGCACATAAAAATGCTCTCCTTAACAGGCTCCCAGCACAGGGTAAAGCACCCCTTGTACAGCTCTCTCCATTTAGGTGACACAATCAGCAGTTTGCCGTATTGTCAAACACAGCATGATTCAATTCATGTGTTTCTGCGGGGAGCAGGACATGGTGATTACATACCTGCCTGCATTCTGCCTAGATAATTTCATTTTTCATTTAAAATTTGCCTGCTGAAGCGGAGTCAGAGAGCAGCTCTCACAACTTGTTTATCTCCCTGGGTGAACATTTCAGTGAATAAGACATCGCCTGTATCACCACCAGCAGCAAAGTACCGCAGCACAGAGCTCATTAAAAGAGCTAATGCAGGTGCCTGTCTCAGGTGCAGGATTTGGCACAGCACTTGGGACTCTTTCACCTGAGTGCACTGAGGCACACAAGCTTTACCAATGGTGCCACTCCAACCACAGCCGTCCCACAGCTTTAGAGGAAACCAGGCAGCTCTGAGCAGCCACTCTGAGGACCAGCTGCCCCTGGGTGCTTCCATCAGGCTAATGCATTCCTGGGGCTGGGTAGGAGACGAGGCTGAAACATAAAGGCTAGGTACTTGCTTTTGGTACTAGAGCTAGCCCTAAGTGTATAAACCCAACAGCATTTGTTTCCCTGCAAGGGAATTATATCCATTTATTGACAGGTTTGGTGAAGAATTCACCTGGCCATAGCTGAACACATTTTCACAGTTTTCTAAGATGCTAACCAGTAGACATTATATTCAGATGACAATCTTTTGATCTTGAAGTTCCAAATTATTTTTTGCTGAGCCTTAAAAAGTCTTTCAATGTGTATGAACTTTAATGGACATCTGAGTTTTGCAAAAACTCTGTAAGCTTACTTGTGAATGTACAAACGTAAGCAAATTAAAAAATATGACTGTTTTTAAGGGAATGCTATCACTGAGATTCATTTTAATGAGAGACCCAAACACCTGTGCTGCAATGCCTTCAGGCAAGAGGATGTATGCATACATGTCACAGAAGTCTGGAAAAAGCTTTAGAATAATTTCCATTGCTTTCCCTAATTTCTACCATTAAATTTCATACTTTTAACTCCTGATGAGGCTGCTTTTTGTGAGTTTCAGCTTTAATGGTTCATGCAGGAATGTCAAGATTAAGGCCTGAAAAAATGAGTCTATAAAATGTTTTAAAATTATCAAGTATGCAATGAAAAAGAGACCTTTTCTCATTGAAAGAAAAATCTTACATCAGGTCTCAAGTAAGTGGCTCCAAGGTCAACTGATGGGAACTGAAATGCAGTATAGTAAAAAATGGCTGCATTAGATTTGAACAATTTAGGTGCCCCTGAAAACTACAGTGTGTTTTACTGGTGTGACCAGCAGACAAAAAGTGACAAGTGAGCCAAAGCCTTAACTCTGTCATGTCTCCTTTGCTGTTGCTGTCTTGTAGCTTAGGTGGGGCTGGCAAAAAGGAGTTTGTCTGTCCAGGGTACAGAATCCCAACAGAATAGATAGATCAAGGTGTGTTGGGTGGACAAAAGTGGTCAGACAGATGAATGGCTGGGTAAGTTACACCCAGAAATTTTACTGGTACATATAAATGTGTGTGTGTGTGTGTGTGTGTGTGTGCGCGTGTGTGTGCGTGTGTGTATAGAGATCCTGAGGGAACAGACGGCAAGAAGAGACCCAATTTCACTCAGTCATATAATCATTGTTATCTCAGGTATCTCATATAAACTCATTAACCTTCAGACTGAGTGTTTTACAAAAGAGTTCTCTAATGGCTCAAAATCTCTACCCAAATAACATGAATATGACTCAGAGGTATGAAATTAAGCTATACAGTTGAGAACTGCCTCCTACAAAGTACCACAGCTAAACTTTATGCCAACCTGATTAGGTTTTGGAAATGAACTCATTTTGTCTTCAACCCTTGAGGTCCAACAGGAAATTTTAGAATAGGCATTGAGCATTCTGAAAGAAGAAGGAGCTGTGTAAGTTACAGGAGTAAGTTGCCATTTTCTTTTACATATTCGCAACAGCAGTCAATATCTCTCTGGTACACAGAGTCAATCCGGGATGTATGGATTAACCCTAAAAACTCCTGAGCTTCAGAGAGAAACCAAAGATTTGAGCAAGGAAACTGGGGTCAAAACCCCTTCCCTACAGACTTCACTAACTACATTTGATGCTTGTACATTAAATGCTGCTATTTTAAAACAAGTTAGATGTTTTGACAGTCTTGATTCCTTGGGATAAGTGTAAGTCATGCTCTGGTAATTCATATCAGATTTAAAAGCCTCATTTTTTCAGTGCTCTGATTAAGGTATGTGTAAGTGTTGCTTGCAGGAAAGGAGGATTTCACAAAGAAGTTGCAAGTCAAATGAGGAATTATCCACAATTATACAACAGCTGAGCAGTAGTGTTTGGACCATAACTCTGGATTTAAGTGTCTCAATTCTGCATCTGATGTCTCAGTCATTTATTGGCTCTAATTTCATGTGTTTGGAAAGAATTTTTCCCATGGGAGGTTTCAAAAAGACTGCAGCTAGTTGTTCTTCTTTGGAGATTCTGGATTCAGATGGTGCTGATGTAATTTAGAAAACATTTTAACTCAGCCCAGGCTATACTATTAGAAGTAAAAATTATTTCAGCAAATAAGATATGCTCAGAACATGGTGACTTAACAACCTACAATAAGGTCCTCAAAATTCATACTAAATGGAGGGAAATGGTGGTGCCAATTGCCCCTAGCAATGACACCCACTATTCTCCTGTAACATTGTGTCACATACTTATTTTAAACATATTAGTAAAGAATGGATTATACTTTCTAAAGTAACAATAGATGAGAAAAAAAATCAACAAAGTTATGTGTCGTATTAACAAGAAAACCTTTGAAGGATGATTTGATGGTGCCTTAGGAACTAATGGTGCTGACTAGAAACTAATTACAGCTGCCCCTCCGGCCTCGGGTTTGCTTGCAGGGAGGTTCTGTTTACCCAGCTCTAGTGCAGAAAACAAAGATACCACACAAACTGCTGCTGACTGAGANGTAAGTTGGAAACAAGAGACAGAAAGTGTTGCCATACTCTTCAAAGTGCTGCGCTTGGGGTATGTGTCCATGCAGTAATTGCACAGGAGTTCGGGCACAGCAGGATATTGTGATTGCACAGCTTAATTGTTCCTGCCTATTAAAAAAGGCCCTTTGTTTTTGCCATTTGTCTTTCATATTCATCCACACTTTCTATTATGTTTCTGCTTGCTTGTCTCCTGCTTGTCCCCTAGCAATTCCTCCAGACTATTATTTGCCATTTCAATACACGCCATGCACGCCTCGGTTTAATTTTCTCATGCCTCTGCTCTTTCAGTTGTTTCTGTCTCGGTAGCTCTCAGCCTGCTCCCCCACTTCTAATTCATCTCCCACACACTGAAAACCTCTCATGCTGATTTCACTTAATACAGTATAATGAAAGGTAGAGTTTTTCAGAGGTACATGCATAAGAGGATGGACTTTTCATGGTGCAAGTTATTTGTTAGGCTTGTTAGAAGCAATGTTAAAATAAAGGTGGCTGCAAACACTCCAGGGTAGACACCTTTGACGAGAGTAGACAATGGGGGCCTTTGTGAGACCCCAGCAATGAACCTGTTTTAAAATGTCTTCCTCCCTACTGCTTGGTTGAAGGGTGGGTTGCCCCACATAATTATTATTCCCTCTGGTTAAAAGTGAATAGGTGTGGGGGGGACTGAGTAACAAACAAGATACAGTTCCTGAATTGCCTAAGTCTTCAAAAACAGCATATTATTAAACAACAAGCTGAGAGTGGTCAGATGCACTGCTACAGTCAGAAAAAAGTACTTCCTTAACCTGGTTATTTGTGTCAGGGCCAGCAATGCTGTGTTCATGTGGCACTTAATATGCTTTGATTTAGGCTTCCCTGGACACATAATGTTTAATGGAATTTGAGGAATTGCAAATGGCTTCACAAAACACTTCTGACTCTGATGAAACAACGTAATAATTCAAATGCTAAAAATGCTTTCACATCCTGCTCTCATCAGAGTATTATGGGAAACATGTAAATAAAGAAAACAAATCAACGCTTCGTTCACCCTTCATCAACTACCTAACAACTTGCAACCAGTTAATTATATACCTTTAAAATGGATGTACAGGAGAAATGATTCAGAAAAGCTTCTATAATGAGAAAGGACAGCACAGAAATACTGACTCAATACAGACTCAGTACAGGTAAATTTAAGCCTTTAAATCTGAAAGTACTGAAAGAATGTACTGCATGTAATAGTAAACTGTTATCTGCTTTATGCTAAGAATTTAATAATCATTAATCTACAATGATTGCTCTACATTTGTTTTTTCTACTAGCCTTTGTAAGCTCTGCTCTTCACTTAAAAGTAAGATAAGGATTTACACATTACACAGAATAATTGAATGCTAAATTGATTAAATATATTGAAGAGTATCAAGCAATAAGTAATATTAGGCTGAGTTACTTTCACATTTCTAAATACTTAGCACCCATGTAGATCAGTAGCTCAGGCTCAGTAAATACATTATTTCTATGGCTAGCAGCATAACTGGACAACATGGACTTTATACTGTTTTTCCATAAACATGGACTTTATACTGATTTTGAAAATCTGGACTTGTCAGTCTTTGCTGAGCTTGCTTTAGCATTCTTGCAGCTGTTTTACTTTGCTTACCTGTAACAACAATCTCATAATGATCAGGAGGCACTACTCTAATGTACTGATTTCCACACTGGTGACCAGTGCTAGGCACAAGGACATGAGGAAATGGAATGAAGCTGGATCAGGGGAAGTTCAGATTGGACATAAGGAAAAAGTTCTTCACTGAAAGGGTGGTCAGTCACTGGAACAGGCTCCTTGGGGAAGTGGTCACAGCCACAAGCCTGCCAGTTTTCAAGGGACATCTAAACAATTTAGCCACATGCTTTAGATTAGGTAGTCCTGTGAGGACTGGGGAGCTGGACTCAAAGATTTTTATGGGTCCCTTTCAAATGGAGATATTCTATGTTTCTGTGTTTTACTTTTTGGTAATTTTATGTAATTGTGGGATACAACCATAATACATAGTAATAAGTGGTAATAAGCAGTTGGTAGAATTAAATGTTTATTCCCTTATCATAATAATGCAATACAGGGGATTACAGTGCTGGAATGACAGGAGTGAGGGGACGCGTAAGATGACACTGGAAACTTCAGGGTTGTAAACAAGTCACTGTTGGTCAGCTAAAAATACACTGACCTGGGAAGTTGGGAAAAGACAGTTGCAGGGGTAACAAAGCGAACAACTTCTATCACACTGAAATAAATCATCTAAAGACTTGTGGAAAACACTGAAGGGTGAGCAAAACACCAGGAAAGTGAATATTAGGAAGTTGTTATAAGACTTTTAGCTGTCTATTACAGACATGGGTTTTTTTCCTCGTAATAGCATTGTTTTCTTTTTTTTTGTAATTACTAAATCTGAACTGAAAAATCTTTCATGAACCTGTCAACAATTTACCTATGTTGATAACAAACCCTTGACTTTGCAAATCATGTTTGTTTTCTTCTTTCCTATGTAAAAATATGAGTGTAATAACTGTTCCTTGAGGAATCCAATACAATTAACTATCATAAGTTATTGATATAAATTGATATATTTTCTGGCCTTCAAAGATTATGCTATTTTCACTGACCTGTGATAGGATTTCAGGAATAAATTTCTTGTGTTTTAATTCTTCTTTTTTTTCCCTGATGGACAGGTCACTAGAGAGTTTTATGCTCTGTGGCTTGCCTGATCAACTGGAAGAAAAATCTACTTTATTCTGATCAGACTGTGTTTCAGTGTGTACGAAGCATAACATGAATGGTATGTGATGATTAAAGGCAGCAGGAGTTAGGTTCCCAGTCATGTAATGAAATGGAGATGTGTAATAATACAATACTGAAGATGTTGCAATCATATTTTTTCCAGTACAATACCAAGTTTAAGATTTATTGCCCTCTTTTGTGCCACACCATTGATTGCTGCCCTTGGGCCACAAGTGCTTCAAGCCACAGCTGGACTATACAAAGTGTTCATCTGCATTATCCATTAAGCAATTAGACTTTTTGATCCTTGGCCCTTGTTGCGGCGGATGTTTTATTTTAATATTGTTTGGTTGAAATAAGTTGTTATTATTATGGTTTGCCCCAAGTTGTTCCCCTTTGTTATTGTAAAATGGTTTTTCCTTTTCCCGCCTTTGCCTCTGTCCGTTACCCTAAACCCCTCCCCTCGAGCCAGAACCTTCTCTGTCCCTCACCCCAAACCCTGCCTCTCCGGTTGTCAATCCTCCCCAGCCCCTCCTCTTATTCCAGAAATTTCTATGTCAGTTGTCCCCGGCTTGGTTGATGATTTGTTGAATCATATGTATCCCCACCCTCGGTGTACCCCATTGGTTTTGTGTACCCCTGACCCCTCCCCGTGTACCGCGCATCGCTTTCCCTGATTGGTTTGTGCTCTGTACCCTCCCCTGGGGGAGGGCCCCTATTTAAGTTGCTGCGCACCCTTTCTCCTTGCCTTTTTGGGTTCCC
>VZTT01074222.1:86847-102128 GCA_013400855.1 Buphagus erythrorhynchus | reverse complement strand
GCCCCGGGGAAAGCGCGGGCCGCGCAGGCGGCGGGGGGGCGGCGGGGCTGGGCTCTGGGTTGCGTTTCAGCTTACTGAGCGGGATGCAACCGAATTTATTAATTAAAACCACCTTTTTTTTTTATTTTTTTAATTTCTTGGGGGTTTTCTTATGTGTGTTTGTTTGTTTATTTTTCTTCTAGTTGGGTGATTTTGTCGTTGGGCTATTTTTTATTTTAAAGGATTTGTTTAGGAATTGTGTACCCTGAAATAGCAACAGTTTATGTATACAGAAGAACTGCCGTAAGCCGCGAGACACTGTCCTGAGCTGTCACCTTTGTGATCCTGGCTTTTCGGGACTTTGAGGTGGCATATAGTGACCCTGAAGTGCTTGCAATAAGGCTCATCAGGAACAACGTCTGGTTGAAAGCAGTAGGACACTGTACAGTCTGTGGCAAGGTAAATGAACAGCAGCCATAATGTGTATCAGTGATCAGTCATATTTGAGTTACTCTGCCAGACCAGGAAGTGTTTTTGGGAAGCACTGTATGCCCTGTAATCCCTGTTGAGCTGCACATGTGTTTGCATGGATTGAGACATACAGATCTACATATTTCATTTAAATCCATGGTGTTTTCTGCCAAATAAAAGCAACAGTTCCTACTTTCACAGCTCAAACCAAGGAAAAAACAGCATAAACAAAATTATAAACTTAAATGTATCTTTTTTCCCATCACTTTTAATTAATTACAAGGTTCAGATTTGTATTTTTTATATGTTTATGTAACATATTGGTTGGAAGGGAGCTTAAAGACCATCTAGTTCCAAACCCCCTGCCGCGGGCAGGGACACCATTAGACTGAGTAGCTCAGTTTCATCCAACCCGCCCTGAACACTGCCAGGGATGGGGCATCCACAGCTTTTCTGGACAATCTGCTTGAGTGTCTCACCACCCTCACAGTAAAGAATTTCTTTCTAACAACTAATCTAAACCCACTCTCACTTTGAAGCTGTGCTCCAGCTCTCTTGTTGGCTCCCTTCAGATGCTGGAAGGCTGCATTTTGGTCACCCTGAAGCCTTCTTTTTTCCAGGCTGAAAAATCCCAATTCTCTCAGCCTTTCCTTGTAGGGGAGATACTCCAGCCCTTTAATCAACTTGGTGTCCCTCCTCTGGACTTGCTCCAACAGGTCTATGTCCTTCCTGTACATGACCGCAGGGCTGGATGCATTACTCCAGGTGTGGCAATTGTTAAGGAAGAACAGTCTAGGTTATAGATGGTTTTAGAAATTGAATTGTAATTTCTTTAATATAAAACCATTGCTGAGTCTGTTGTAATTGGTGATTTTGAATTAATTGTGCATCCCAAATAACCTGCAATACTTAGAGATTACTGTTTCATTGCAAAGAATTTTGACCTGCATGCTGACTTCTTGTTTAGCAGGACTGCAGCATTGTTGCAAGATCCAGCTGGTGAATGCCATCTAAACTCCTAATGCAGTGAAGCTTGCGATTAAGATGCCATTAAATCACATGCTGCCTGCCCATAACCGTTTGCCACCTGACGCATTTTAGAGTGCTCCTTCATAGCCACATTCCTCGGGCAGACCACCAGGCCTGAGCTGCTCTTACCTGGTCCCTGTAGAAAAGATGGAGACTGCGACTGCACCTGAAATGTTGCCTGGGAGCTTTTTAAGCCCTGGAATGCAGCACTTCCACGAGCATATCGCCACCACGTGGCTTTTTCTGCTGCCTGCACCCGTGGCTGCTCACCCGAACCGTACTTTGTCCATGCACCGTGCTGGTGGGGAGCACTTTTTTTTTGTTTTAAAGGAGACTTTATTTAGGAATTGCATACCCTGAAGTAACAGCACTTGGTGTGTGTAGGGGGACCATGGAAGAACTGCCATAACTCCCGAGAGACTCTCCTAAGATGAGGTATCAATCTGTTTGGGGTTTAATCTCAAGCTTCCCTTCAAAGGATTTAGGCATGACAGAAATGGGACGTGTTGCAGAGACCTTAACTTGTAAGAGCTTTGTGGAATGTAGAAGTGCTTTCTGGCATTCAGGGGGTCTGGCTTGGGGTACGTGTGATTTGCTTTGGTCCACTGTGTGATGGGTAACCTCTGGGAGATGGAGAGCTGGCTGGTGGATGCCATGGAAACTTGTCTGATGTGGGAGAGGAAAGAGTTCTCTTGCAGGGTGTTTCTGTCCATTCTGCAGGGTACTGGCAGTCCAAGGCTATCTCTTGGGCCCTACACCATCTCCAGCCAACCACAGACAAACCATTTGCCCCCTGTAAGGCAGTTTGCATTTCCAAATTCATATGGAAATCCTCATTGTCCAGGAGGATGGATGTAATTTCTTGGCAAGCATTGTCCCAGGATAGCAGCGAGAGCTGCAGAAACATCAAAAGTCCCCCAGCACCTTGCAGTGGATGTTGTTCCGACTGCTTGGAGAGGTGGATCAAGCAGGACCTTACCATATGGAGGAAAAGTGAGATGGCTTCTGCAGGTGAGGCCTGACGCAGGTGACAATGGTTTGTGTGCTGATGTGCTACAGTCAACTGCAAGAGATGGGAAAGTGCTGGCCTTTCCAGGGTGGATTGCAGTAGTGAAGAGAAGGCCTGGGGACGTTTTTGAAGCAAGTTTCAGAAAGACGTGAGCCTTAACCTAATGTCTCTCTTGCACAGAGAAGCCCAGAGGTGGACACAGCACTCCAGATGTGGCGTCAGCAGGGCTGAGCAGCGCAGGATCACTTCCCTCGAGCTGCTGGCAATGCTCTCCTAACACCTGAACTCCTAGCGCCGAGCGGCAAAGCTGCCAGGGAGCGTCCTGTCCGGGGGGGCTTTGCCCGGGAGCTCTGCGGGGCGGAGCCGGGCGGAACGCTGCTGCGCGGAACGCCCGTGCGCGGCTCGTGTTGCCGGCCGGCGGCGCGGGGAGCGCGGGCGGCGGTGGCGGTGCCGCGATGNGGGCCCACGGCAAGGCCCGCAGGTACCGGCCTCCTCCGCACCCTCACCTGGCGGACGGCGCCGGCCGGGCATTGCCGTGAGGCCGGGCCGTGCCGTGCCGCAGGGCGCGGCCTTCAGAGGGACGGGGCTCACCTGTCCTACCGGGGCTGGGTGGCGGTGACACGGTGGGCAGAAGGCAGCGGGGAATGGAGTCGGGTAGAGGGGAGTTGCGTGGGCCGTGTTTCTCGTACGGATTTCCTTGCCGTCCTTCCCATCTGGAGCAGTATGAATGATACGCATGTGTGACCTGACCATAATTTTGCACCCTGTATCAGCAGAGCGGCGCTGCCTGTTGGAGATTGTTGTACCTGCCCAAGTACGGGCTAGGAGCACTATTTGGGAGTTCTTTTTCATTTTTACGAAAATATTTTAAACTGCTTTTAACGACAGCTCAGTTGTGCGTTCATTTATTTTTTTAGTTTTGAAACTCCTCAGTATTTTTGAGCAAGCGCCGATGCTGTGATGGTCTCATGTTCAAAGCAGCTCGGGTTCTTTGGTAACTGTTTGCTTTCCGAGGCCAAGCTCCCCAGCAGAAGGCAAACTGGATGGTAGGCGAGTTACAGGGATGCAAACTGCAGTGTGCTGCTGGCTTTAAGTGCCTGAGGCTTTCAGACTTGCTGTGCTTTTCCGATGCTGTAGGCAAAGATCAAGCTGAGAAGGTTGGAGCTGTTCAGCCTAGAGAAGAGAAGGTTGCATGGAGACCTCACAGCAACCTTCCAGTGTCTGAAGAGGCCTGCAGGGAAGCTGGAGAGAGACTCTTTATCAGGAATATGGGTACAAATGGAAAGAGAGGAAATTTAGGTTCAGTATTATGAAGAAATTCTTTTGCTTGAGGGTTGTGAGCTGCTAGAACAGGTTGCCCAGGGAGGTTGTGAATGCCCCAACCCTGGCAGTGTTCAAGGCCTTGAGTGACCCAGTCTAGTGGGAGGTGACCTTGTCTGTGGCAGGGAATGTTAGGGCTAGGTGATCTTTAAGGTCCCTTCCAACCCTTTAACATTCTATGATTCTGTGATGTCTGAACGGTTACATAGTTTTAAGGAGCATGCAGCCTGAATTAAAGAAAAAGGAGTTTGTCAAGGACCTGTGGACAACAGTGCTGTGTAAAATAGCAGGGCTCCAGTAATGAGGTTCTGAAGCTTTCCTTACATTTTCCTGTTGCTTCTTAGCATTGAAATTTAGGGTTTAATGCTGACAGTTTATCAAGTGCAGTGTGATGCAGTGCCTGCTGAAACTGACAGATTTTCCTTTTTTAGCCAAAGAGAGTTGTGTGTGAGGAGGAGAGGTAGGCCACAATTCCTTCTGATTTGTGAAAATGTTTTAAGATCTACTGAAGTTTATTTTGAATCAAAATAATTTTTTTTTACATTTCTGTAACTTGAGGGTGATTTTTAAACAAAGTAGGTAGGTGTGGATGTAAAGCTTTAAACTCTGCATTTTAGAATGTTATAGAGAACAGCTCTTTGAATTTTATGATAGTTTTTCTAGAGAATGCAGCTGTGTCTGTGTTGCAGAATCTCCTGAACAGCGCCTTGCTGTCCCTGGCTTCACATCCTCAACTGCACTGTGTCAGTTTCAGCTTCTTTGCAGTGATGTGCTAAACTGAGCAGATAACTTTCGTGTTTGTTACTGGGTTAACTTGCAGCAGAATCCATGTTGCAGAGTAGGGGAATGTGATCTGCAGTAGTGCCACAAGTGTGAAAACGTTAGGTGTATATGTGTACAGTCTTTCTTTAGATGGCTGGGAGTGATCTCTTTATTGACTCATATGAAGAGTTTTGGTGAGTTTTCTGTAGTACCAATGAATTTAAGTGTCAGGTACCAGTAAATTCCAACTGTCTCTGCTACCTAATGCAGAAATACTGTAAAAGTTCTAAGTTCTTGTATTATTTCCTCCACAAATAAATGGTGTGTAAAGTTGTTTACTTTGTATTTGTGATGAGGAAACCATAAGTAATCAAGAGTTTGAAATGGTGTCCCAGCCCTTCTCAAAAGTGAAAAGGTACATGTTTGACATGTACTTAACACACTCAGGTTGCACTCCATTGGGCCTAGACAGTTGTAACTGTTGTTTTGGGGTTTTTGGTAGGTTTACAAAATTCAGCCTTGGACCCTGTTTTTAACGTCTGTTTCCTAACTTTGATTATCATCTAGCAGACAGGAACTCTTCAGCACAAGCTGCACGCTTTCTAAAGACAAAGATAAATCTGCTGCTTCCAAAGACAGCACACGCGAAGGGGCAGCAAAGAGGCAGGAGGATGGAGCGGAAACACCAAAGCAGCAGCTGTTAGACATTATTGGTACTATGAGGGTGGAAGTGAGCTACAGGAAGAAACTCCAACAATTAAAAGCCAGTGAGAGCAAGAAGCAAGCCATGAAGAAGCTGGAAGGCCTAGACAGTGAAGGTTCTGTGCCTCAGGGAATTACAGAAGACACCCAACGGTAAAGTATAACAAACTCTTCTTAGCCTGTTTCATCCTTATTTCAACTTTCTTTTTCATTATTTAGGACAAAATAAACAATTTCCAGCAGTGGAAAAGAAACTTGTAAGGGAGTGTTGTGCACAGTTGTAGGCTGGAGTAAATCACAGGGGAGAAGCTGGGCAAAAGGTGCTGTATGCTGTCAATCATATGCTGCCTTTTTCTGCAGTGAGATTATGGAAAGGTAGCATTATCACCTGCCTGTGGAAAGTTACTTTAATTGAAGAGGGGAAATACTGTTCAGATAAAATACAGCGAAACTGAGGAAAAAGAAAAAAAATTAAGAATGGCATAATGATAGGAGTCTTTGGAGCTGCTTCTGTCCACAATATGTTACATCATATCTATTACCCCACAGGTCTGTGTTGCCAGTGGTCTCCAAGCTGTGTGTCCCAGGGGCTGTGCAGTGGCACAGGGCTGCCATTTCTCCAGGCTGGGGAACAAGAGTTTGTCAGAGTCCTTCAGCATTTGATAAAATAAGCAATATAGGGCAAACCTGCCTGTCACACTGTCCGCTCTTATTTGGGAATATCTCTGACTAGCTTCTGAGTTATTAAGATATAAAATGTCAGTACAGAAATGACAATTTGAATATATTAAAGGCTTTTTTTTTTGTTTTGTTTCTGTATCTGTTGTGTTGCTGTTTACAGAGCCAAGCCTTTAAATCCAGAACTGGTGAAGGCTGCTTCTGCAGTTGCATCTTCCCTTCCATGCAACAAGACGCAGACAGAATCAGAACTCCTTGCACAATTAAGAAGACATGAAGAAACCACAGATAAACAGAAGAAGGGGGGAACTATTAACATACGGTCTGTGTATTGATTGTTTTTCTCAATTACGTTAGAAATTCTGATTTTTGCAATGTCATCCTGAAGGTGACTGCCTTCTGTGTTGGAAAGGTGGCCCTAAAAGATACCTTTGGACAGTTTATCCTTAGGATTAATGAATATTAGTAACATTATTGATCTGGTTATACGAAACTCTCTGAGTTTTGCCATCATCTTTCTAAAGTGGTTTTGCAGAAACAGGATTACTTTCATGCCCAGGATCATTGCTTTCTTGGACAGGCTAGCAAAATAACAGCTCTTTTTGTGAGTTGTTGTTTTTTGTTTTTTGGGTTTTTTTTTTGCTACAAGCTTCCAAAATTCTCACACAATGGATGGATTTGTAGATGTTTCAGACGTTCTGTCTGGACTGGTGAATTTTCATGACAGCTCTGCAGAACTGAACTAGAGCAGCTCTGTTTATAGCCCCACCCTTCCTTTCAAAACTTTCCAGTCAACTCATGAAACTCATCTCTTGGCTTAACTCTGTTTCCAGTGTGGCTTTCAAACAGATGAGAAACATAAACAGTTGTGCATACAGCTCTTTTGGGTGATGGTTAAAGACAGATTTTTTTTTCTATTTTTTTTTCAGCTAGTAGTCAAATAACTACCCAGAAAATAAGGCATTAAATCCAGGTGAAATGCTGAGCCAAACAGAAAATTTGATTTTTACCAAACTATTGAGTATGAAAACTTTGTTTATATCTGTTTCCAGTGCAAAATGCAAGCTGCTTATCTTAGTTTTGTTCTGTGAAAATTAATTTGCCCCAACCGAGGATCTAAGCTTGACCTATCTATTATCATTTGTAGGTTATATGTATTTCTACTTGTAGGTATCAGTAAAGGATCTGCTGGAGTGATTATCAATGTTCTGCAAAGAGAGCTAATGGTGTCTGTGGCTGATGTCTGCCTGAGTGGAAATTAAAGAAGAGAGAGACAGATGCTTGCATAGACTGGGGTGTACAATGCTCAGTGAATAAATTCGTTAAGCAAAATATATGTTCTTCAGATATAAGGACTATTTATATAAAGCATATGTTTATCAAATTGTTAATTACCAGGGAGCTTGTTCCATCTCTGTCGCTGGGTTCTTTAGAAGGGCAGAGTACACGAATGTCTTAATTTTGGCATAGGCTGTGGGTGACCAATTTAAATGTAATTCAAACCTACTTGAGTACCTGAGATGTTGGAGGACCACAGAGATATTGAAAGAGCTAACACATGCAGTGCCCAACCTGGAATGTGCCAGTCTCCCTTCCTTAGGGTGCACAAGCTCATGTCTAGGTGTGGTTTCTCTGCCTGCTGGCATCACAGGCTCTCTGTCTCATCACCTATGGCTCTTTCCCTGGAGCACTGACCCAGCTCTGGCTGCAGTGGAAGAAAGACGGTGACTAAGGAAGTCGTAGTCAAAGCAAAAACGGTTTTTTTTCCTCTTGAAAGAGAGTTTAAATTCTTCAGAAATTTAAAATCTGCAGCTATATAATGCCTCTATATTTTTGGTTGGTGGATTGTGATGTTACAATATTTTATGACAGGCTTGTGGATGAAGAACTGATGTTAGAAAAATGCATTTTCCTCAACCAGAACCAGCCTTTTTGGAATGTCATGGCTGGCTTGCTGTGCTCTGAGTTGGCAAGTTCTATTCCCTGAGGCAATTTTGTGACCTAGCTTGTTTCTCCCAACAAATACAGTCCTCTTCCTGCTGCCATTTGCTGAAAAGTTCTAGTTTTTTTCTTTCAGTTAGGTAACAGAAACTCTATCCGTGGGTGAGTTTTTGAGAAAGACCAGCAATTTGTGCTGATATTCATGACAAAAAACTTGGTTATAGTAACCTTTTAGAGCTAGTACTGACCTCTTAGTCCTTTGAGATAAATACAGTACTTTCATGTTTCTGACTAGTGTTTAAAAATGTTGATTTTACAAAGCCCAGCACTCCTCAGACTTGATTTTGTGTGATTTATGATCTGTGATACCTCGATCCACACAATGAGCAAAGATGTTTTTGATATATTAGAAAGAATTCACTTTTGTTCATGCGTGATTATTTTGTGTTGAGTTTTATTTGACAGTAAGAGAATACATGCAGTTTAACTCTCCCTTTTTTTCTGTAAAGGTTTTGCATTCAATATAGTGACACATTTTAAAAGCCAATATATATTCCTCAGTTATTTACAATATTTAAAAGAAAAATACTTTCATAAGCAGTAGAGCCACATAGTGCTGAACTGCAAAAAACTGAATACTGCTGTTGTGATTTATAATATGTAGAGTTGTATGTTGTCCAGATCTTTTGTACAAATTTTTTTACCAGGACTGTGGCGAGACCTCCAGAGGTCACTGTTGTATGCAGTCATCTCATTGCCTTGTAGAAAGCACGGGGACAGGGCACTCACTAGGAGGGGAAAATATTAACGATACAGGAATTTATTTTCCTCAGTGTGGGCTAAAGTTTCACTCAATGGAAATCACAACAGCACTGCACCAAAATAAAATCTGCAGCCCTACAATTTCAGCTCCTGTTTTGGGTGAACAAGAAAAGTAAATCAGAACTTTGGCTAGAATGTATCCAAAGTTCCTTGGGTCTCTGTTTTAAGTATTATTATTATTGGCTGATGATCAGGAAGGAGAGTCTGTGGTTGTTACAAAAGTCTTACCACTTCCCATCTCTGGAAGGCAGGTGTATATAGAACTTCAGTTTTTAATATAGTGTTGGAACATGAGGTAATATATAATATCTAACCACTGTGGTACACTGGGGCTGGAGTGTGACTTTTTAAACCAATACTTTTTGCTCCAAAAGACATTTAAAAAATCTTTGTAGTTCTACTTTTGTTAGTACAGGTGCACTTTTCATGATGGAATGATGAATGTTGCTGCTAGAAATGTTCCTACACCAATGGTGGGGTGACGTTAGGATTTCCTAGCGAGGAACCTGATACCATTGACTGTGTGTTCTGATAGCTCAGCTCCACATCTACAGGGCAAGTAAGTCAGGGAACAGAGTTTCTCTAAGCAATCCTGATTCCCCTGAAGCACGGGAACATACCAGCCTTCTAGGTCACAGCTGAGTCAAGCTGTTGGGCTGGGCTGTGTGTGGCTGACCTTAGGAATTATGTCCCTTTGACCCTCTTAAGTGTGTCAAGCCTCTGGCCCAACACCAGCTCACTAATGCCAGTAGCCACTTCACAGAGTAATTTCTAAAGTGAGATATGCAACTAATCTGAGATTGCTTTTCATTTAAAGTTAAAATGAAATTATTTCAAACTTGTTTTCAGATGCCTTTATTTCAGAGTAGGTACTGGAAGAGCTATGCTATTCTTGTTCTGCCATTTGAAACCACATCTAAAATTGAAGAGAAATCATGCTTTGTTTCTGTGGCAATTAGCTTTTACAATTTTCCAGAAGTATTTCTTTCTTGTCAGTAAAATTTCTTTTGACTTAACCTGCCAAAATCAGAGTTTAAATTTCATTCAGATTTTCATAAAATGGATAATGCAGTATTTTTGACTTTGGCTATTTTTATTTTTTTGAGACCATATTTATGTCTTAAAACTTGAGTGCTGCAATTTGGGATGACTGTGTGTGACTGGAAGTGGTTGGGTGGAGAGGAGGCTGTGAAGAGGAGTTACCAGCTTGGCCTTTCCCAGCCAGCAGAGCTGCCAGTGACAGGAGCTCAGAGGCAGGGCAGAAAGGGGCTGTGATTTGCACTTTGCCATCAGAACAAGCTGCGTACGGTGCTGGAGGAGATCAGAGCAGTTGCTCTTCACGTATGATTTTCACTTCAGAATTACGAAGGAAGATGTGGTCTGTTAATGCTGTAATATGATTATGCAATGCAACAGATTGCAGTGGATCAGGAAAGGTGACCTACTTATTAGGGTGGCATGATTGGCCCATGTCAGCTGATGTGTGAAGGCAAGCTTCCTTCTGGTCTGCAGCAGCACAGCTCTGTCCCTGGGCAGTGTTGGTTCCTGTCCAAAAAAATGGTGATTTTTACCTCCCTATTTCATCCTATTTCTTGTATACAGAGAAATTCCCCATTTGCTTAAGCAAAACATGCCTAGTACGCTCTGTGACTATTGGTATACAGATACATGAATTTTTAGTTGAAAACTAAATAATTTAAAAGAAAGCATTCATTGTTGATTTAATAGGCTAAAGTAGCACTTTCAATACGTAGAATGTAACAAATGGTTTGAAACAACAGCCTTGAATGTTTGATGGATTAAAGATGGATGTATTTTGTGAGGAATGCATAATTCTGTCTCACAGAAGCTTACGAAACCAATTGATAATAAGAGTTTCTAGTTAATACATATGACAAACTTCCTTGTTTTGTCAATCTGTTTTTACATTTCATGTTTTTCATTTCAGCAATGTTATTTCAGAAATGACAGTTAAAAGGCAGTCCCCAGCCCAGAGGGGTGTGAGGATATCCGGTCGCATTTCCTTGGAGTTGGATGAGGATGGTCAAAGAATAAGGCCTGGAAGATTATCAGCTCAGTCTATGGACTCCAGAAGGTATTTTTGCTGTGTTCACTTCCACAGTTACTAATGGATAATATTTTAAATTTACTTGTACATATTAATGTTGCAGTACTCCAGAGCTTTAAGAAATTACTATTTTTCAAGAAAAGTACTGTTAGCATTGAAATAAATTGTGAGAACAAGGTAGTTAATGCCAACCAGCTAATCAAATAATGTGCACTTTTTTAACATTACATTTTAGATAATTAAACATACTTGGTGCTGAAATGTAATTGTGCTTGTTTTAACTAGTTTAAATTATTTTCACCTATGCATAATAAAATTTTATGTCACTTTCTTAACTTCTTGAGAAATGGAGGTTTTGAAAGCTTGCTTTCCTCCTCTACAAAAGTTGATAATGTTCTATGTTTAGAAAAGTTTCATCCATTCTCTTGGGATTTTAAAGAGATATTAAAGTTGGTCTATTTATTTATGTATTTACTACCACCTCATTCTGTAATTGATTTATTATCTGTGATGTTATAATTGTCTATGAAATTAACTTTATAATTGATTCATGATTTCAGGGTACTCCTTAACTTTATTTTGCTGCTGTATTATGTGGCCACTCTATTTTTAGTGAATTAAGGAGTGCTCTTACATTTTTGGTTTACTCCTGTAAGCTGTGCTTTTCTTGCCTGTAGTCTTTGGATTTTCCCATGGCAGCTCATCATTGCATTACTTCTCAATGTATTCTTTCCCTAGCAGTTTTTAGTAAGATTAACTTCTCTTGTAATTAATTTACTTTGCAAATTAATCCCCATTTTTGGGGGTTAGGGCCTGAAAATTGAGGGAATCATTTGAATTTAGATACATCATGGTGAAGACAGAATTTGGGTAAAGGAAAAGAAAAGAAAAGCATGAGTTCATGGGTGAGCAGGTGTACAGTATTCTGTGTGTGGTGAAACTGTGCTTGGTATATAACTTCAGAAACAGCACCTTAAAATAGTTTTAAAAATCCCTGTAGTGAGTAAACTCTCTCCAGTTTCAGGCCTAAGTTCCTTCCTGTGTACCTGAAAATATAATGGATTTGCTTATCAACTGATAGTAAGGAAAGAATGGGTTAGGAAGAATACCTAAATTTAAGTTGAGTTAGTACATTGCAATGAAATGAGTGATGTTGCTTTATCGTAATTTAAACTTCTAGTTTTAAAATAAACATTCTTCCAAGACATGCATGTATCTTTGGCCAATGTCATTGGGAGTTACACACAGATAGGAAAATATAATACTGAAACAACATTCTTTTAAGGCTCTGTAACTAGATTGTTCTGTGCTGAAAAAGATCCATGGTAGTTTCATCACTAAAAAGTAATATGACAAGAGCAGGTTTACAGAAGTAGTTGAGGCCATGAGAAATCTCCAGTAAATCCAGAAGGGTAGAATTTTAAGGTCAGAAAGGGTAAATCTTGCCAAAGTAACAGTGGATCTGTAATAACAAAATGCAGGAACTGTTAGAATTTCAGTGGAAACCTGAAAGATAATATGATTAAAAACACAATTGCTTCTAAAAACATTGTGGGTTTTTTTGTTTTCATTTTTAAGAATTTGATTACTTGTTGAACTCTTGTATTTTTAATTTTTTTTTTTTTTTTTTTTTTAGTATAAGCTTACGGTAATGATAAATGTGATTGAAAATAGATGATCAGAGTGAAATATTTTTATATTCAGAAAAGTGAGCATCAGGGTGATGATACTGAAAATACATCATATGGGTATACTCTGAGTATTTGCCAATGGCGGAGAAGGTGGCTGTGTAATCTTCCAAAAGGGCTATTTATGTCATAAAGCAGGAATTATTTGATTTAGTTGTTGCCTTTTCTGTTCCTGAATTGTGCAATATTTTTTTTACAGGGAAAAAACCCAAGTCTTCAGATAGTTGCAACTTTGTAAAATCACTTAAGTATTGTGNTTAATTTGTTATCTGGCAGTGTTATAAGGTGTTGCGAAATACTAAATATCGGTTTTCTTTTTTTGTTTATAGAAGTCTCAAAGTAGGAAAGAGGCTTAATATATTCACTAAGGCTTCTACAGAACCAGAGCACGCACTGAAAACAGGTTAGTGGAAATTCAGTAATGAAAAATGCAGTGAGGCTAACTTCTGCATTTTTAGAATATTAAGAGATTTCTTTTTGTGAGGAGACATGACCTGCTCACTTTCTGCTTTCAGCCTGATAAAAGAAATGACTCCTTTGATGTTGCTCTGATTTTTACCAAGTGAAACTTCCATGCAGTGGAATGAAATGTTTTCTGCAATGATCAGGGCACTCTGTTAGTGAACTTGTTTTGTCACAAAGGTCAGTCTTATTTCTGTGAGCGTAAAGCCAGCCTGGAGGATGGGTGTGTTGGCCACAGCTTATTTGGTCAAGTTGCAAGGAAATGTGAGGCTGTAATCCCAAGGAAACAAGCATGCCCTGCAGGTTGCTAAGCATAAGTGGGGTAGTAGGAACCCAAGACTACACACACTGGATTGCTGTGAGGCCTTCTTTTGTTTAGTGTTCCAGATGGAGCTGGAAAGATCCCATTGGCAGCTGACAAATGACACCTTGCTTCACCTATTGTAAAGTTCTTCATATATGTTTAGAATCATAGAAAGTTTGGGTTGGAAGGGATCTTTAGATGTTTTCTGGTTCCAACCTCCCTGCAATGAGCCGGTACCTCTTCCACTAGATCAGGTTGCTCAGAGCCCCACCCAACCTGACCGTGAATGTTTCCAGAGACAGGGCATCTACCACCCCTCAGGACAGCCTGTTCTACTATGTTGCCAGCCTCATTTGGAAAAATTTATTCCTTTTGTCTAGTCTTAATCCACCCTTTTCTGGTTTAAAACCACTACTCCTTGTCCCGTTGCAATGGGCCCTACAAAAAATTCTGACTTCATGGGTTTTTTTTACAAGCTCCCCTTAAGTATTGGAAAGATTGAATAAAGTCAGCCCGGAGTCTTCTGTTCTCCACAAGGAACAACCAGAGCNTGGGGTCTCATGAGAGCAGAGAGGAAGAATCTCCTCTCTCAACCTGTTGGCCATATTTCATTTTATGATTCTAGTTGGCTTTCTGGGCTGTGAATGCACATTGCTGGCTCATGTCCAGATTTTATCCACCAGTATCCCTAAATCCTTCTGGGCAGGACTGCTCTGTGTCCATTCATACCCCAGCTTGTGTGAATACTGGTGGTTGTCCCAAGCCAGGTGCAGCACCTTGCACTTGGCCTTGTTGAACCTCAAGAGGTTCCCCTGAGGCCACTTCCTTGAATTGTTCCAGGTTCCTCTGGATGGCATCCTGTCCTTCACGTGTGTCAACTGCTCCACTCAGCTTAGAGTCACCTGCAAACGTGCTGAGGGTGCACTCAACCCCACTGTCTGTGGTGTTGATGAAGACACTGAGCAATACAAGTCTCAGTATGGATTCCTGAGCAGCACTGCTTTGTCACCAATCTCCATCCAGACATTGAGCTCTTGATCATTGAATGCATGGTCTGGATAGAGCCCTGGAATGGCCCATGAGACCTGGGCCATCTGGATGTGACCACCCAACCAATTGCTTATCCACTAAATATACATGACAAAACTCATGTGAGATAAAAGATTCCGAAAGTAAAGTCAGAACAGGTGTGACTCACCTTCATATTCACTGAATGGCGCAACTGTGTGGGAACAGTCTTAATGCTGCCTAACAGGGATAGCTTTCACTCAGGAAGACTTGGCTTTAGTACAGGCTGGGTTTGGCCAAGAGTGCGTGAATATGGGCAAGTCACATAAAGAACTCTCACTTTTCTTCATGAACAGTGAGACTGCATTGTTAGCATTGATCTCTAATTCGCTGTTTTCCCTCAGCTATTCTGGCACCCTTTTAAAAAACAGACTTTATTCCAGTATAGTGACTTAGAACTTTATGTAAAGCTAGCAGCAGCAGAAGAAACAGTACTCCTCTCTAAAATCTTATTAAATGATGAGTATTTGTTTCTGTTTCAAGAGTAGAACTGTTAAGTTTTTGCCAGATTCTAGCTGAGTAGATTTTTATCTTTTTTTTTTTTTTTACACTTGAAACTGCAGGGAAATATGAATTTGATTACTTTGGTTTTTTTTTAGTAAAATGTCAAATAGTGCCATTTGCATATTTTCAAGCAGCTGTGAACTTTCTGCATACAGCCACCTCTATGAAAGTTGTTTATTAGAATGGGATTCAGTTTTCTGTTTTTTAAGACTGCCAATATCTGTAAAATGGGTCCATTTTACATGTAAAAACCGTAATGAATGATGTAGTGTTTGTTCTTAGCTGTCTTAACAAAAGTGGTGTTCAAGAAAATTGATTTTGAGTTGAATCAAATTTACTCAGGTAAAATGGTGAGAATATAAGATTTCTTTTTCGCATGAACAGAACGCAGACGCAATGGCTCCTGGTAGTCACCCCAGGTAAAAGCTGAGATGCACTTTTGTTTTTAAACACAAAATTGGAATATGTACAAAT
>VZTT01074222.1:52717-85201 GCA_013400855.1 Buphagus erythrorhynchus | reverse complement strand
GAAAAAAAAGCATCAGGAAAGATACATACAGAAAGGAGCTGTTTAGCTTTGTAAAAAGAATAAGAAATCGTGGTTTCTCAGCCTGAGAGACAAAACCTGAGACACTTAGGAGCATTGGGGAAGGAATTGCTGTGCCTTGTAGATTTGAGTTGTTTCTCTGAAGGAGAATATAGTTGTGAAGAACCTGAAAACTCCTGTAGGAGTAAGGTTCCTTTAGCACATTGCACCAGTCAAGTTCAGAATTTGTTGTATCTACATTTTTTGAAAGGTGAAACTGAAGAACGATTGTGGAAAAATTAAATTATTGCTTTATGTGAAAGAAAGACATAAAAATAATTATTCCCCTAGGAGAATAGATTTTCATCAGACATTTGAGAACTTAAAGAGCTTTCATGTCAACAGAGAATTCTCATTTGAGAAAGATGGTGCTGGTATCTAAGGTAGAAAAATTTGCACAGCTGAAAGTATTAATCTCTGTAAGGATTGATGTTAAAGGACTTTGTCTTAGCTAGTGAGAAGTCTTTGGTTGCTGACAGGTCTTTACAAAATTTCTTTTTTAGAATCTTCGCCAACAATTTGGGATGTGGAGTTTGCAAAGGAGGTTGCAGCAGTAACTGCACAGCCTCCCCGAAACGGTTTTGAGGAGATGATCCAGTGGACAAAAGAAGGAATACTGTGGGAGTTCCCAATTGACAATGAAATTGGTATGTGCACTGTGAGCTTTTATTATCTGTCTCAGTTTATCTTTTCTGAAAATTAGAGCATGTTTGACCTTTGACTGTTTTAACGTAGTGTTGCAGCTGTGAGTCATGCTTTTGATAGTAAACAAAACCCAACTTCCCGATTGTCCCAGATCAGAGATGCTTCAGATGAACTCATTCTGGTGCTCTTCAGGTGAAATCTTGCAGGTGGTTTGGCTGATCTGAGGACTGGCTGCTGCCAAAAGGGGACAACTGCCGCCCTCCCCCGATGTGTTTAGCACCAAAAGGCTGTTCAAGTCTCTTACATAATACTTTTTACTCTGCAACTTCTTTAAATTAAGCTCCTAGCAGAAGTTGGGGAATCTTAAAACTGCTGTGGGTGTTTTATAATGCTGATTCTGTTCTTTGGTGTGGCTCTTGGACCAAGTGTCTTGCCAGATCCCAAACAGCTATCTGCCAGTTCTATATCTGGGCAGGCCAAGTGTTAAACAGTTGTTTGCTCCCTTTGTTCTGTCTGTTTCATAAGAATAAACAGTCACAATATTCACTCACCCTGGACATCTATNTAAAAAAAAAAAAAAAACTCCGTGTGAAGTTATGCCAGCAGAGAGAGTGAATGTTAAGGAAGTGAAGAACAGCTACACAAAGTGTGCAGTATAGGAAAGGGGACTTTATAACTTCAGGGAGAGCTTGGCTGTGGGTTTTGGGGTTTTTTTTAAGACTTTAAAGACATCAAACAGAACTGCTTTGTAATGATTCAGTCACTGAGAGCAAAACAGGTTCGTATCTGAGGCTAGGAGTCTTTGAAAATCTGTTCTATACTGAGTTGCAAATTGAATAATGTGCTTCATTGTTTCTTAATGTTTATTCTCATCCTATTTGGCAGTTTCTTCACAGAATTTAATCACTGCTCCCAGAATTGATCTGTTCCATCATGTAGAAATCCAAGTGTACTCTAGTCATGTTTTTGCAAGCTTAAAACCGCTGTGGCCAATGGTTTTTGTGTTGTTGTAATGTGGCTGGAACCCTGCTGTCTGGGGCCGTCAGTTGACAAAGTGTCTTTGGCGGGCAATGGTTTCACTGTTGCAGCCGTACGGCTGGAACCGCGCTGTCTGGGATGGGGTGGGCAACAGACAAAGAGTCTTTACATATAGTTAAAACAGGAATCTTTATTGATTTGTCCACAAAGACTGGTCATGTGGAAAATTCCAGTGGAGCCTTCCAAGACCTGTCACCTCTCAGGTTGAAATACCAAGTCAGTAAGTTCTGTCCTATCACACTGCCAGCCACAGGCTGTTAATCACCTCAGGTGTGTCAAAGCACAGTTAAAAGCTCAGGAACCTCACTCTGAGTATATCAACATGCTGTAATTTCAGTTTCTCTGCAAAGGAAAGATGCCCCTTTCTGCTGTTAATTTTGCAGTTTTGTAACAGACATTTCCCTCAATAGGAGGAGATTACTTCAGCTTGTCCTGTATCCAGAAATGTGTGATTATTCTTCTATGCCAAAAACATGTGGCTTTAAAAATGTAAGTGCAATTAAATTTTCTGTTGAGAAAGCACATATACTCAACTTTTAGCATTATGAAAGCCTTTAAAGTTTTAAACCAAATACAAAAAGAAAGACAACCTCTTATAACTCTTTTTCTTGGCTCCAGAGCATCTCTGGTGTTCTCATTAGAGTGCTTCACCAAGGGACTGTTCTGTGCTTTGTGGCACCAGGGCAAAGTCATGGTTTTTTAAATGAATTTAGTGTGAACATATGAAGATGTGGCTAGACATACTGGCTTGCTGCAGTGGCCAGCAGCAGTCTTCCCCCTCACACTTTACTGACCTGCTGTTTGCTCTTACCTGCATGCCCTTTCCCTTGTCCAATGCAGTTGAAGTCACTGTTAGTCAGAAAATTACCTTCTTTTCCTGTCCATCTCTCCAGCCTCTGATTAATTTTTACCAGTTTAGCAAACCATTAGTATAGTTTGCATAACATTGTTCTCCTCCTTCTTTCTGCTTGCCTCTCCTGTTTCTAAGTAGCTTTAATGCTGCTCCATGATTGCCATGGCAAAAGTTGGGAAAGATGTTTATTTGTGCCTCATTTATTATTTCTGTGTATTTTTGCCATAATGACTCAAAAGGCTAAAAGGGACAGGGTAGATGATAGATGTGAATTTGCCTTAGCACTTCATTATGAGGCGCAAATGCTTTTGGTGGGCCAGAGATTGTTACTGCACAAGTGATAGAAAGGTCTCAGAAAATTAATTCCTCAGTTGCCTCTGATGGCTTCTGCAGGCAAAAGTTCACCATGTCCTGTTCTAGTTGCTGGTTAGCTGAGCTGCTGTTCCCAGCAGAGAAATATTGGATCGTCTTGTCAAGAGGGTTGGCAGAGTTGCACAACCAGTGCATTGGGGTTTCTTTACTAACTCAGGGTCTGTCTTAGGGACCTACTGAAGAGCATGATTGATGCAATTCTAAAAATCCTAAAAGGATAGAATACTTCATGTTGAAAGGGACCTTTAAAGATCATTTAGTCTAAACCCTCTGCCATGGACAGGGACATTTTCTCACTGCATCTGAATACTCAGTCATCTTTGTAGCATCTCAGCAGCACTCACTATAAGGGATGAACATCTGTGTTTGGATTGACATCTTTAAGACAAGGTTGGTGTTGTCTTGGAAGGACTAGTGTTTTAGCTAGAGAAATTCCCTAGACTTTTGTTTTGCAGCACGTGGGGGGGTGGAAGTAGGATATTGAGAGTAGGTATCTTCTTGTTTTGATGTTGAAAGAGAAAATTCTCTACTTTGGACTGCTGCCATGCATTTTCATTCAAATGACATTTCTGAGGACAATGCAAGAGAGGTTGAGGGACAGGATTGCAGCAGGAGTCAGGGCTTGCTGGAGTGAGGGAGTCATTATCTCATCTAATCTGCTCCCACCAGAGGCTTCAGCCTCTGATGCTTTGGACAGTTGTGGTCTCCTTTTCTGTGATGCACACTTTACTTTTTTGAGGACTGAAATACGTGGTCTAACTGAAATATTTGGACTTAACACTTCATCCCCAAACCATGTACACTCTTTGACAAACAGGAGAGCGGAATACATAATGTAATACTTCTTTCTGACCTGCATTTTTGTGATTGCTTATTTTGGGTTAAAGATGAAAATTGATGAGATTATTTATTAGACACATTATATCTCTCCTGATACTCTGTATCTGTCCCCAGAAGAAGAGCATCCAGAAGGCCAAATTTTACTGTCAGCATTATTTGGATTCTTTCAATAGTGAGTTTGTTTGGTTTAGTTCTCTTGGATTTTTGAGACCAGCAAAAGTATGGAAACCTGGAAAGGTCGCTAGTTTGAAAAAGCAACCAGTAGCATGCAGGTACAGTAAGATTCTACCTCCCCTTGGTGGGGGAAAGCCAGCATGGGTGGCATAGTGAAAGGATCATCACCACTTCTGTCCGTGGACATAGTTTTCCAAGCACAGCAGAAACACACTTTCTGGAACTGACATTACCTGAGTTTTTTCATTTTAACTTTCAACATAAAGGAATAAGGAGAGAGGTCTGAAGAAGGAAATTTGCTTTCTTTTTTCAAGAAGAATGGACATAAATGTGGTGTGCAACTGTGGTATTGATGCACTCACACATTTCTAGGAAAAATATAGGTATTTCTCAGCTCCTTCAGATATTGCAGTACCTTAAGTTTAAAGCAGGAAAAAAGTAATGCAAACTTAACAAATACAATTTGAGTGACTTCTCCATCCCAGAGATGGGCATCATTTCTTCTGAAACTGTAGAAGCTCTATCAAAGAACGAAGCCTAGAACTTATGTGGCTTAATTACCTCAATTTTAATACTCCTGATTTAGTTTTATCAAATAATATAGAAAAACATAACTAGCAGGCTTAGGAAAACATGCACACCATACTCATGGGTATGGTATAGGCTTCTCATTTTTGTCGTCCTGAAGTGGTGCAATAGTTTTCTCTAACAACAGATTTTTTATTTAAGGGTGCAAGCAAATTGGGATGAAATAAAAATTTTCATGTATATATAACTGAAGAAAACTCTTTTGTTACAAATCCCAGATTGCCTTTTGTTTTTTTCCCTTAAAATTAGGAACAGCAAAAGCAGCCTTTTTTCTGTGTGTAGAAATTTGTGTTCTGAGTCTTTATCTCTACCATCATAGTATGAACAACAACAAAAAAATCCACAGGACAAAGAACAAGAGTTTGCCCTATCTCCAATAATCCCTTGTCCTTTGTCCTGTGGAGGCTTTTGAATGCATCATCTTTGGTGATGGCTATGACTTAAAAGCAGCTGGTGAGATACACAACACTGCTACATCATCATACACTCACAGATTCAGAAAATGTCAGTAAACCAAATTTCTGTGCCCATTTGATAGCAATAGGATGTTAAAAGCATGACTTGGAATGGACATATATTTGTTAGCTGTTCTATATTTGATACTTTATGAGATTGCCTTATTTGTTCAAGGTTATTTTGTATTCTTTAATCCTCTGCAGAATTTAGGCAGTGTTCTCTTTAAAGATTTATGAAGAAAGTGCCTGCAATCTAAAAGGTGGTACCAATGATGAATTGAAATTTTCAAGTATTGAACAAACCGGATTTTAGCAAGAAGATTGATTTATGGTTATAATTATTCCTCCTACTTCCACCCCAGCATCAGGCTTTTATGAAGATTTCAAGCCACAAAGTTGATTTAAATATTACATATTCTTAGAAATGCAAGCAGAACCATTAATTTTACTAATTTAGATTATTTTCAAACTATATTATTTTTTACTTTGTTAAACTTGCTATTATATTATGATAACAACTTTGTCTTTTTTGCTTTGTGTTTCTGTTAGGGATGGAGGATGATGCTGAATTTCATGAACATATCTTTCTGGAGAAACACCTCGAAGGCTTTCCCAGGGAAGGACCTATCCGCCACTTCATGGAACTAGTCATCTGTGGGCTTTCAAAAAACCCATACCTCAGTGTTAAGCAGAAGGTTGAACATATTGAGTGGTTTCAGAAGTATTTTGAGGAAAAGAAGGAACTTCTTCAAGAGATTTGAGATTTGGGAAAGTGCTTACCCTTGAAATGAAGAATCATTATGTCAAGGGGTGTGATTTCTTGTGGATGGAAATACTGTCAGTGCATAGTGATCATGTGGCCTGAAAGTTGTGTTTTAAGCAATAAACTGAAAGGTCATCTTTTCTTACGTGCATGTCTGTGTGTGTGTAGGTACTTTTGGCAGCAAAACAAGGAACTGAGAAGTATGGCTTTTGTAAAATGTGCATTTGAAATTTAGTTTATTGGAGCTGTTGTCTTAAATTTGAAACTAGTCTTTCAACAATACAAAATCCTAGGTCTAACTCCACTTCCTACACCTTTCACAGTTGGACTGTATCTTGACAGGTTGGATCATCTTTCCCATTCTGGAAAACTTGCAATGCTTTCATTTTCGTAATTCATGATCCACACTAGTGTTTGGATGTTATTAATCCTTTCTCCCCCCCTTTCACTAGCTATATTTATTGGTTCGTTTTAAAGTTTTTGATAATGACAAAGTGATTTGAATGGTATACTTTTTGGTTCATGTGCTTAGTTAAAGGCTGTCATATTCCTGAGATGTGTGCACAGCATAACACTGGTGAGTTACAGAAAATAACAAGGGAGTGGTGTTCCTTAGGGTTTGCTGTTGGGACTGCCAACAATGGCTTTAAACTGTAAGAGGGATGGTTGACATTGGATGTTAGGGAGAAATTCTTTACCTTGAGAGTGGTGAGGCACTGGCACAGGTTTCCCAGACAAGCTGTGGATGCCCCATCCCTGGAAGTGTTCAAGGCCAGATTGGATAGGGTTTGGAGCAGCCTGGTCAGGTGAAAGATGTCCCTGCCCTTGGAAGAGGGATTGAAACTAGATAATCTCTAAGGTCCCCTCCAACCCAAACCATTCTATGGTTCTAAAATCTCTCCTGCCATCCATACATCCATTCTGAAGATTTTGACTAAATTCCCATCAGTATTGTTTCAAAAATGGTTTGAATGTCAAGTAATCCATAAAGTGCTGTTTCACTAGAGCAAGCAGTTTTTTGATGACTTGCCTTTGAACTGAGACCTTATCTCCTGCATCTGCAGGGCTAGAAAGATGACTTGACATTCCTGAAAGGAGAGTTGTTGCCTACACATTACATGATGCCGCTGCTATTTTCTGTCTAGTCCTGTGATGCTGCTGAAGCAGCTTCATATTTTCTAGATAATCCTTTATTCCAATTAAATGTGCAGGTCCTTTGTATATATTGAACTATTGCAATGTATTTTACTTTAGTTATCTTTTGCTAAATTTTCATCTGAACTAATCACTTGTAATTCAGGATTCTGAATACCATCTTGCTGCTTAAATTTACGGAGGATTTCCAGCACTGCATATTGTGTTCTTCCTTGTTCTCCCCAAGCATGTTAGCAATTATTGGCCCTATAAATACACTGCTGTGTTTCTCACATTTTCTTGTAACTCAAGCAGGAAGGAGGATGAATATAGAATTCGTTGCAGATTGAAGGTAAAACACCGGCTTTGTATGCAAATTGATTTTAAAAATAAGAGTTACACGAAAGAGAATGCAAAATGAAGAGTTGCTTTTTTCTGTGAGTTGGAATATTGTTGCTGTGTTCTGTTCATCTCCAGGATGTGAGTTTGCCCTTCTGGCAAAGGGAAAGTCTCGGGCTGTGGAAAGGAAAAGCAACTTTTTGACTTTCTGACTGTAAGAACGGCAAGATTCAAGTGTTGCAGAAATTTTTAGAGGCTTCCTGGCTTTGGAATCGAGAGAGTGAGAATTATATCAAAATATCTCCATTTGGTACTATGATAGTTTTAATTTTTGGTTCAATGCCCAGATATGTTTTGCTTAAAAAATACCGTTCTTCCCAAATTCCTACCAAACTAGCGCACAGACTGTGTCCTGCCGTTTTCAAGCCTTTTCTAAAACAAGGTACAGTGACTTTGAAGTCAGTGCAGGATTTTAGAAATAGCTTCTCTTGTGTATTTGCCTGTAGTCTGTGTTTTGATATGAAAGATAGGACGCTCACAAGCTTGGCTCTTGCTGGAAGAGGTTCAGGAGTGCATGAATACTAAATTTCACTGCACTGGGAATGAGGTGAATGTTACCATTTAAACAGATTCATTAGGAGGTCAGTACTTGGGTAAGCTCTTAACAAGAGCTCTTCATGCTTAGGATCTTTGGAAAGCTGTAGTAATTCCTACTTAGATGCTTAAATATAGATTTGAGAGTTAATACTAGGCAACAGGATTTGAATAATCAGACCTAGCTGCACATATATATGGATGCTTCTGGGACTGCTCAAGGCAAATTACGAGAACCTAAGTGGCAGGACTTTTATCTGTGGGGATTTTTGGGGTGTACGCTGCTTGGTAGTAGGCTTTGCTACCTTTTCTAGCATTGCTTACAGATTAGTCACTTTCAAGCATGAAAATTTCCCCATTTCTTTTGAATCCCAAAGGATAAAAGCTGTCTGTTGTTCAGAGTGGAGCCAGTGCTGCAGCTAGTGATTCCCATTCTGGAGTCATTTGGGCTTTCCTTGGGATGGTTGGTTTTCTCCCCTCTTGTAACTGGTTAGATGATGCTATGTGGTAACTTAATGTGCTCAGCATTAACATCTGTCCCAGGTAAAATAGCATTTGTTACATTCTTCGCTCTTCCATTTCTATCTTTGTGCATGAAGCTGAGGTCTTGTAATGTGCTGCTAATGCTGTGCCTCCCTGGAAAGGAAAGTTGTCTGGCCTTGGCAGGAGGCTGGGGCTGACACTGCCCTGAGAAGAGCGAGAAGATGGAGCAGACTGACCTGGAGCCATAATTGTGGGGAATGTTGTCCATGTGCAATTTTGGGGTGACAGTTCTTCCTCTGAGGTGACTACAATGGGTGCGAAGCAGAAGGAGGGTTTTTTGTTGAGTTACTGGGGATGGCTGAGTTACTGGGAATTGCAGGTAAAAGCTTAAGAGGTTCATTGCTGGAGACAGTGGTGGCTATTGTTAGCACTGTCAGTGATGGTCGTGGCTTCCCCAGCCTGGATGCTACATTGAAGAAGTCTTTTCCCCCACTTTCTGTTATGTCCAAGTAGTCTCCATTCTCCACCTGTCTGGTGCTACCCCAGCAGTTTCAGAGGGTCTCTGGCCATCTTGGAGGAGATGGAGCATTTGCTCCCTAGATGGTAGTAAGAAAAAGCTGGAGGAAAAATTGTACGGTTGGATTGTGAGATTATCTGTGCTGGGATTCCAGCTCTTGGTGTTGACGCCTGCTAAGCAATTTCACTGCAGCATTACTGTGGGCTGTGCCTAACAGGAGGCTTGTACTCTGGAACACTTACCTGAGCACTGGAAGAAAGAAGGCAGTGGCTTAATTTAACCCTTTGGACTTGGTAAGAGGGGCTAAAATGAATGGGGTGAATATGGAGGAAAATCTTGCACAGGTTCCCGAACTGCAGGCAGTTTTTGCTTAACCCGTGTATTTTTTAGATGAAGAGGAGCATCAAAGGAGTCCTTGAGTGCTGCTTAGGTCCATTTTTTTCAGCACTTACAGAGATAATTAAGTTTCAGTATGAAAATAAGTCCTCATCAGAAGCTTGTGCTTTGAGAAGCCTGAAGCAGTAGTTATGTAAGAATGGCCACAGTATTATTATCAATGAGGATTGAAGAGTAAATAGTCTTGGTTTAGTTGGGCTTGTGAGGATCACTTAAAATTATGTTTGTGGACTGAGAACAATGACTTCTGAGGCTGCAGGATCTGTTTTTCACTGTAGGCACAGCTGCAGCTGCTTTGTGAAGTCCAGCTGCCTCTGTGCTAGTGTCCAGCAGGACATGGCGAGGGTGTAAATCCCACCCTGCCCAGCAGCTGTGGCATTTTGGTCTCAGGATCTCCACAAGATGTCAGTGTAGATTTATTGGATTAGATATAAAAAATCCTTGTGCTGTTCCCTCCAATAGATTAAAGCAAAAAATGTTCTAAAGCTGCACAATGGGTTTGATTGTGCTCTGGAACGTGTTGCCTGTGGAAGATGGAAGTGGCGAGCACGGGCGTCGAGGGAGGAGGGTAAGTGTCACCCTGAAATGGGAGCAGAGCTCTTGGCTGAAACTGGCAAGGCTTTGCTTGTAGCAGGGTGCCCTTATTCCCTTGGGAACAAGCTGCAAATGCACCCGTGCAATAATCTGCTCTATATTTTACTCAAAGAAGAGCTGGAAGCCTGAAGAAAAACTAGAAGGATCATCCTGGGTGGCAGGAAGGATGTGAGGATGGTTGGATCAAGTAATGCACTGAAGAAGTGTAACTTCTGGCTTCATGGTGTCCAAAGCTTACTTGGTTTCTTTCCAAACAAAAAGTGGGCTTGCAATGTCCAATGAGCTGAGATCCTGCAAAGAAACTGGGACGTAGCATCCAGCCGAAGGGAGTTCGCCTTGACCTTTTAACTCTTCTGCCTAGCGGTCCCAGGCGGAGGGCTGTTTGAGAGCCAGCTCTCCTCTCTTCTCCTTTGCAGTATTTTATTCCCATTTCCCAATAAAAGCCCAGTGCAATGCAGCCCCCCGCCTCTCGTTGCAGCCGGGGCTGCGGTCCCGGCCCGCAGCGTGGGGCTGGCGTGGGTGGCCGCGCTGCCCGGAGGGCTCGGGAGCCGCCGAGCGATGATTCACTGCGGTCCCGGGCGATGCTGCACCCCGTCACCGCGAGGGAGGCAGCGAAAGGTGACGGTGTTTGTCGGCGGTGGCACAAATAGCCGCGTTTCAGATTTCACTGGGGAAGTGGGGAGGCGGGGAGGGAGGCCAGCGCGGCGCTCAGCCCTGTTCCCAGACTGCCTCGTAGCCAGGCGGTGGGGAAAGCAGAGCCTCATCTGCCGTGCGGACAAGCAGTCGCCCACCTACATTTGCGGGGATGCTCAGCCACTCCTAGCATTTGCATTGTGCAGATCAGGTAGGGATGGGGATGCAAGCTCCCTCTTTCCTTGTTGTGTCCTCTCAGCTCACCCTGGGGACAGCTGAGATGACTTTCTGGGATGAGGGCATTCCCGAGGAGGTGCTCGTGATTTCTTGCCCTCTATTCTACAGCACCTCTGGGGCTCCACTTGACCCTTGGCCTCACCGGAGAATTATTCTTATTTTCTTGATGGCTAAGGAATTTTGCCTGTTCAAGGGCTGGACTCTGCCCGCTGCTTGCTCCTGGCTGGGATGGGCTCCTAGGCTGCCCAGGATGCTCTGCAAAGCTGGGCAGTTTTCAAAGATGGGATAATCTTATCTTTTGAGATAATTTTTAAAATAGAATGGATCCTGTTGCTCAGCACCACAGCAGCCACATTGGATAAGGGAAAAAGTGTGAACAAAACAGCCACTGAGATTAAAGGGCAAAGCTGTGATCTTGTTCCTCAGGTTGGTGATGACCCCCTGCAATCAATGGGATTGCTCAAGCAAGTTGCCATTTTAAAGCTGACAAGGCTTTACTCTGAACTCACCCTAAGCCGATCTGGTGAGGAGATATTTGCTTAGTGCTTTCCAGTGGGAACCGTGGAACTGGAGATGCACACTGCACACCAACAGCTGCTCCTAAAAACCTCCTGGTCTCTTAGACGAGGGCTTATTCCATGATATATATATTACATATGGTAGCAGCAGGTGCAAAATTATTTTATAAAGCTGGATTTAAAAACCCACAAGTTATAAGGAGAAAAGTGAGAAAATAAAAGGAAAAGGTGCAAAATAAAATATAAGACATTTTTCAAATTTAGCCTAATTTTAAGGTGAAAATGAACATTTCTCCAGTGTTGCTTATCAGTGTGATCTGCTCAAAAGGCCCCATTATCATAGAGCTTAATACCCTGGGAAACATTTTTCTAATGAAATTATTAGAAGTTGCTTTTCACCCTTCTCTCTCCTGAAAGCAACTTAATATTGTTATTTTTTGAGAAAGGTTGTTTTAGGACAGTCACAAGATATCCAGGCCTCAGTGTGGCAGTGCTCTAACAGATTGGCAGCAATGCTGAGCAGCAATATCCAGACAGGGATTGTGCCGGTGTCATGAGGGTGTAAATCCGAGTTTCCGATTGCTTCAAAATCAGGAGCAGCTGCCAGGCACGTGAAAGGTTGCTTGTCTGAATTCAGGGCTGCAGTCAAACTGGTTCCTCTGTCACTGCAAGCTGTGGGATTCACAGAGTGGCAGGGAGGGATGGAGGCTGCCTAAAGCCACTCAAAGCACCCCCGTGGCTGGTGGGGCTGCCATGGGTCCTGCTGGGATATAGCAGGGAGAAGAGGGACTGCCCAGTTCCCTGCAGTGGCCAACTGTCTGCTTCCCTCTCTTCCAGACCTGGAACATCTCCTGCTCCTTGGAAAGTGCCTTCTGCAGGTGCTTTACAAGCCACTGTTAAGTTTCCCAGCTTCTATTCTCCCCCTCCACAGAGAAAGGATCCTAATCTGATGAGTGTCTGCTAATGTGAAAAGCTAAAGCTCCTTCCCCTGCCTAATATTTTTTTTTTTAATTTGGTGAAACAAGTTCCTCCAGGTTCCTGCTGTGCCTCTTCTGCTTGCCCAGAGCACAGTGCTGGTGGTTATCCCTCCCTCACAGAAGCCATGGAGGCCTGACCCTGTGTGCTGGCTGCCACAGGAGCTGTGCTGTTAATGTTACTGATCCCAGCACCAATTCCCATGTAAGACAAGGCCAGTACCCTTGTTTGGAAAGCCAGGCTGGGGCTTCCCTGCAGGCAGATCCCTCTTGGAGGAGACTTTGTGGCCATGCATCTGACAAGGAGAGATGTTGGAGGGGATTTGCCTTCTCCCAGGCTGCACTGAGTCCCTGGGTACGTGTGTACCATGAAATCTGTGGGTTTGGTGTGAACCTAACTGACACCCCAGGCAGTTTTTCTGCAATGTGATGATAATAGGACTGACCAAAACTGTGGTTCAAACATCCAACTCTGACATTATTCCTCTGTGAACCAAGGAAGGGGCTGGGAATGTCTGGCTTTCCAGAGCCTTGGCTTTTGCTGTGTTGTACAGTGGGTCATGTTCATCAGGGAAAAGTGATGGATAAGAGGGGAAGGAGCAGGCCCTGCGCTTTGAGGGGGTTCCTTTCAGTTTGGCATCAGATAGCCAAGGAGGTGGGCTTGGCTGGCTGATGCTTGGCCCACAGCCCCCTCATCCCTGAGCCATGGTGTGCCTGCACTCCCACAGGCTCAGGGCTGAAGGTCCTGCAGCTCCTTGTGCCCCACATTTCCCAAGATTTTAAAAGAAACTTAGGTTTCTGTCTTGGCAGTAGTATTATTTAGAGTTTGAATGAGGGAGGCCATGCAATGCTCATTCCCACTTCTCCATGGATGTTGGCAATAACTTGTTCTTTGTCTCTTTTTCTGCAGCACATCCTCCAAATGGGTGTTTAATCAGAATCCAAAGTAGGAAGCAGAGAGGTTTCACCTATTTAATCACCACCAGTGAAGTATTTCCACCATACTGCAGTGCAAGGAGCCATCCTTTATCCCTCCTGAAGCCATCCCCACATCTCCTTCAGTTGCCAAAGCACTGTGTTGGTAACAGGAGCAGACTAGGGCAAAGCCAAGGAGGCCAAAGCTGGAGCTATTGCCTGGTCAGGAGACTAAGGGGTACATCCCTGCTCTTCTCCAGGATACCCAGTGCCTTGAGACCCAGCAGCATCATCTCTGGCCATTATCCAGTGCTGAGGGGTGAGTGCTGCAGTTTTCTCTCTCACCCAGCCATGAAAAAAGCACTGAGACCAGTAAATCAGATCTTCTCCCTCCTCTCACTAGGTGGAAATGGGGAAGGAAAAACCTTCATCCCTCCTCTCCTGGACATGATGGGAAAGAGAAGCTGTCTTTACTTTCCACTGCTTTGTAGCTGAAAGGAAAAGGAGAAAAGCGAATGTGGAAAGGGAGAAAGGAGAGGCTTAGGGCGTGGAGATCCCCCTCAGTGACCACACTGGAGTCTGCTGAAACCTGAAATGGGCACACTGGGTGGGCAGTCCAGAGTGTGGCACACCTGCTTGTAGAGAAATCTTTTCCTGACTCATACAGTAACAGTACAGGGCAAACTGGGAAGGCGACCCAGAGAAAAATCTGTCCCACCTGTGGTTGTGTCAGGGGTGTTGCTGGATGTTATTTATAACATTTAATTATTACTTTTTTTACTTGTCCTAGTTCTTCCCAGACAGAGAAGATCACTCCAGCCATTGCTCAGGAAAGAAGATGGTTTTTAAACTGGTAAAAAAGAGCTAAATTATTGTGGGTTTATTTTTTGTTTGTTTAATTTTTGTCATGATTTTGCCATTCTCACTTTGGTGAGCACTCCTACACACCTCTCACAAATGAAAATTGAGCATGGATTTAAAAAGACAAGAAAGGGTAGAGCAGCACAGAAATATGGAGGTGAGCCTGTGTTAATGCTTGGCAAACAAAACCCCAAACATTAAAACAATTTCTTGGCAAAAAGCACCAGGGGTGTGTGCTAGGGTGGTGGGTAGAGGGGGCAGGCAGCTGGGCAAGGGAGAACCTGGCAGAGGGAATTCAGCCCCTGCCTGTTTTTGTATGATGCCTGGTATGGGGTGAGAGAAGGAGAAGGAAAATCAGCCCTTCCTTCCAGATAGGATGGGTCTGGACAGCAAACACGACATGCTGGTCCTGGAGAAGGTCACTTGTGGCAGCAGATCCAGGGTTATGGCCATGGCTTGCCTCTGCAGTGTGTGGGAATGGTCAGGGGCACTGAAAGAAAACAGGACACCCATGTCCTGTTTGTGGCCTGAGGTTGTCACCATCGTGTATGCAAGATGGGAGGAGTTGTTACTACTGTAAAAGGATGCAGAATCAGGTATAAAATGGGAAGAAATTATAATCCTGTGGCAAGTTTCCCCTACTTCTTTTGCTCTCTCTGTAGTTAAAAAGAAGAAGTTGAGGGGCTTGGGGCCTTCCACAAGTGTTCACCTTGGGCTGTGGGCTCAAAACCTGCCCTATTTGGAGTGTAATCTCCTTACTTAGCTGCGGTCTGGTATAACTGTGATGTGGGATGAACACAGTCCTCTGCCCTGGCAGCATGACCCTGCCCAGGAGTAAATGACTGTGGTGGCTGTCAAGTAAATGCAATAAAAAATTAAATGTAGCTGTTAATGCACCTCTCCTTGCTTTGACTCTCATAATTAGGTCAGATAGAGCAGCTACTAATCTGAGTAGTTTTTGTGGCTCCCCTCAGATAGCCTTTTTAGCAGCAGTCTCTGATTTTTAATTGGGCTATGGAAAGACATTACCCTTTTCTGAACCATTTGCTAGACCTGCTCACATCCACAGACACATGATTTTACTGCACAGAAGCCAAAACCAACAAATCAACAAATAACTCGTGGTCTCTGATAATCCAGGTGACGCAGGTGATTAATTGCTGAGACACTTACAGGAAGACACTCGCATGCTGGGTTTTTGGTCATGACAAATGAGCTGTGACTGTCAGGGTGCATGCTCTGGCTTTTCACAGGAACAGAGATAAAGATTTGAATCTAGGACATCCAGGGCTAGGTCAGTTCAAAGGTCCCTGACAAGGGTTTGTCTCTGGGATGAATGTGTGTCCCTCCCCATCAAAATGGTCCAACACAGAGATAGCTGTGTTGCACCAAGATGCTTGTAGGGGAGTAAGGCTATCTGTGCCACCCCGTATCACCCTGGAGCTCCTGAATCTCCCAGGTGAGCAAGACCCGTGATTCATGCATCATGAACTCAAAGGGAGGCAACACAACCCTCTAATCTGATATATGTACAGTGCAAGCTGGGTGGCTTATTGATTTCAACTAGAGCATTTTTTTTCTTTTTTCCTTCTTTCAGAAAAAAATCCCAACAAGTAAACAAGCCAAAAATTTGTGATTTAATGGTTTCCAGTCATGGAGAGTCCACACCATGACTAAGTAAATTGTTCCATTGCTTTAATTGTGCTGATGAAGTCAATGGAGTTACTGTAAACTGAAGTTATGCTGGTGTGACTGAATAAAAAATTTGGCCTAGTTACCCAAAAGGAGCAGCACTTTAAAGTCTCTGTATGTCTTTAAATAAAATTATTCTCCAGCAGAAGATGCAGAAATGCAAGACTTCTTTTCTAAAGCATACTACAGCAGTCAATCAGTCTCCAGCATACTACTGGAATATTAATGCCAAATCCAAGATGCACCCATGTTTAAGACAGTTAATTGGACTTATTTCATACATCAGTCTGTCTGTTGTCGTTAGGGCTATATTGCTGCTAACTGTGATAACATTTTTATCTGTTAACTTCCAAGCTGCTACGAGTAACACCAGCTACTCACGAAATGAGTCAGCTAACTTTCCTTTTAACTGTTTCTTCTGCTCTCTGAAGGTGTTATGAATGTGGTGGTATGACAAGCTGGTCGACACTCATTCCTTTAAAGCTTATGTATCAATTTTATTGTCACAGTAGGCTTTCTTAAAAATGGGTTCAGAGTTTGCAGCAGCTGGGCAAGATATATTTACCAGTTCAATGCAGAGACCTGAGTGAAAACAATTGTTTTGATTTATTTAAAAAGCATCTTATGATGGAAATTAGTGTTACGATATCCAGGCTTTTACTCCCACAGGAACAATTCTTACAGGCTATCTGAATTACCCAGAAAGTGGCAAGGCAGATTCATACTTAAACTGGATTATAAGGAAATACACTGCAAATCACCACAACAAATCATTACGAATCACAATCAATCGGAGTGATTAAAGCTCTGGAATCCCTCCCGAAGTTGCGTTAATGGATGTGAAATTGCATGTAAATGGCACTGCGGTTCCCAGTGCCAGCCCAACGATGTGCCTCTCACCCCCCTCTCACCCAGCATGCTGCAAAGTTTTCCCTTGAACCAATGTCCTGAAAAATGGCTTTTCCATCGTGGGTGATATTTTCACGGGAGGACTGAAGACCTTTATGCCAGAGAAAGAAGGAACATTGTAGATTTTTACACCCTAAAAAGATTTTAGCCCCTATAGATTAGCCATACCCTTACTCAGGTAAAATAGAGACTAGTTAACTTTTCACAAGAAAAATGTCTGTGGTATTCTTCTTCACTTCCTGTGCTTAACTGCTGGGGCTATGGTTGCTACTAACGTCAAGAACCTACACTTTCCCACCCCGAATATGAACAGGGAGCTCCAGCTTAATGTTTTTTTACATACATTACAGAAATATTTTGAAGTTTAAGAAGTCTCTTGGACTATGTTTGTTCAATGTTTCAATAATTTCCTCTGAAAATACTCACAAAGGATAATTCTTTTTTCTAGGCTGCAATATTTTACTTTTTCCTCAACTCAATATTTACTTCATGCTGGTTATAAGGGCCATAACTCTGTGGTACTCAAACGCATCATTTCCAGAGGTCATTTGCTCTCTTTGTCGGGAGAAAACAAGGAATTACACCCCAGAGGATGTTTCCCAGCTAGAGGGTGGAGGTGGCTCTCCTGGGACTGCAGAGGGGGTGACAAGATATGCTGTGCCAGCAGCCCACTGCCACCAGCACTGTCCAGGAGCAGAGGGTGATGGATGTCCCTGAGGATGTTGCTGACAAATGATGCTGACAGCATCTGAGGAAAGCCCCTAAAATGTAATCTTTAATCTGTCTCCTCAGTAGCCCAGAAAGGCTGGTGTAGTTGGTGGGGAGAAGTTGAGCACTTCAAAGCCAGAACAGGACATCTTCCATGCCCACTGCACTGGTGTGAACTTGGCCTGCACAAGAGAAGCCTTTTATAACGTCCCTATGTTCTACCATCATCACAACCCCCCAAAAGAGAGAACATGAAGCCCCAGACGACCCCTCACCCCCGTGTCCATGCCCCCCGGGCACAGATGTGAATGTTTCCTGCCCGCTCCGGGTGGGAGGCAGAAGATGTGCCCGCAGACACGGGCACCGGCCCCCGGGAGAGCAGCGGTGTCACTGCTGAGCGGTGAATACCTGTTTGTCGTGTTCTGGAATCCTCCTCCTCCTACACCCACTTCATGTGCCTCTTTCCTGTTTGGAGGGGAGATTATCTCGCCCGTGAACACCCCGGTAGCTTTGTGTGGCTCTCCCCATGCGGCAGAGGTGATGGTGAGGATGATGCCCATTGTAAGGAATGCTGTGCACCACAGGAGCTGCTGCCCCGGGCTTTTCTGCTGCTAAATGTCCTTTTGAAGTCATCTCCTCCAGCTTCTGTGCTGCAATAAAGGGCATCCATGCTGTGTCTGCGGCACTGAGAGCACCATCAGCCCGGGTGGGCTTTGCAGCTGCTGAAAGAGACTCCAAAGAGGTGCCAACAGTTGCTTTAGGATGTTCCTGCATCCCAGCACAGCAGGGATGTGCCTCCCAGGCTAGGGGAGGTGACCCAGATCCGGTGCACCGTATCTCCCCAAAGGGTGTTGCTGCAAAGCAAAGCGGCACTTCATGATGCAATTGCTCCTTCGTGACAGGAATTAGGGAGGTGTGCTTTAATGAAGAGTGGCTTTAGCTTCATCCTGAGTCCCTGTGTGGGAGGATTGCTCTGCTGTGGGCCAGCGCTGTGGGTGGGTTCACCCTGCTCCTCCACACAGCCAGTGGCTCCAGGCATTACCAGACCACCCCTCTGGCTCTGGCCAAAAGTCACCTGAAATCACTCCTTGCTGGTGGTGCTGGTGAAGGAGGCAATGATGATCTGGAGTGATTGTTGTGCTTTCTGTAGAACAATAGCTAAGCAAACATTTGAGAAGGAAGAAAGTAGTCAGGGGATAAAAAGCCCCCTGTACTTCTGTCCTATTTTTATGGTGATTTCTCATGGTATCAAGATACTTGGGCTGACAGGCCAATACGAGCTGCAGCTGATTCAAGCCAGAAGATTTTAATAGGGCAAGAGGATCAGCTGGCCATGGAGGCTGTTCATCTTCCTCCTGTTGGCCCTTGGGATGTCCCCCTAGCAGACCTGCTTGGATTTAATACTCCCTGAAAGCACTCAGGACTGCCTCCACAAGTACTTAATGTGCTTAATGTAGGCTAGAGCCTACAGTCCACCCCTACAAATGTGTACAAGGTTCTGCATGTGCCAGAGTTACAGCTCGTGGGGTATCACAAAGCCTCTCCTGTTTTTTTTCATAGTTTTTGTAAATATTCCCCCATTTCACCCTCAGCTGGCACTTAATAAATTGCAGAGGCTACTCATCCCTGGCTTTCATCCTGGGCTACCTGGATGGCTGCCTGAGAGCTTTCAGGTTTGTTCTTACCTTCGTGAGCCCTTGTGCCAGCATATCCCTTCCCTGGGAGAAACCTGGCATGTGATCCTAGCACTGCTCCTCTGTTCCTGTGACCAACCCTATGGTTTGCATGTTCAAGGCTGTGTTCTGCTTTTCAACCAAATAACTCACTGCTGGAACGATCCTCTAAATCTCAGCTGACCACGAGATGCTGTGTTCAGCAAACGTAGCTCTGTTCTTCAAGACCTTTCATGCTGCCTCTCAGTGCAGCATCACTTTCTGAATCAATGTCTCACTTCTAATGGTGAAGAGTCCCATTCCTAGTCAAGGTGATGTTTGTGGCACTGGACATAGCTGTCTCCTGAAAAGTCTCTCCTGCTCCTGTGTAATATTTCTCTTTCTTACTGTGCAGGTTGTACATATTCTGTTTCTCAGTAAGTGCTAGAAGCCCTGGTCTAAAGACTCTTGTGAAAATGTTTTGTTTCTTTTAAGTGGAACAGATCTTTGGAGAGTCAGTCACCAATAGTGTGTGCATTTTTCCATGCCTTTGACAGACTTCCATGCTGTCTTCTGTAAGTTCATCCTTGGTGCTTCTTGCTGGTGTCTCCCTGGACTCTCAGTTTGTATCCCCTTTCTGCACACATTGCCTTAAAGCAGTTCTTCCTACTTTCATGAAAAGAAAAAAAGTCCTCACACATTCTCAAGGTGCTTCAACACCCTGGAATCCCTGGTTCCTGCCACAAGGTTCCCTCTCTACCCCTCGCCCTGCCTCACCATTGCTCTTTGCCCTGCCTCCACTTCTGGTATGAAATCAGAATTCTCTCCTGGTAGGTAAGGTGAGCCTTGCAGAAGAGTGGCTGATGAAAACAAGTCTTTGTTAAAATAACACGTTAGCAGGTGAAGAGAGCAATCTGAGAGGGCGGAAACCTACCCTTTGTAGTGCCAGTACCAGCTGACTCCATCTTCAGCTCTTCCAAACAAGAATATTTTGGTGTTCCAAAGGCCATTGGCCATTATCTGACTATAATCCATGCAGACTTCAAAGGCACTGTCAATTTTTTCTCCCTTTCCCAGCCCATTTTCAGGTCAACATACTCATTTTTAAGTTGCTATTAGGACTTCAACACTGGCATGGCATTTTAAAATAAATTCAGTAGCAGAGATTGAACACTAACAGATTACTAATTTATGTAGCTTTTATCAAAGTGAAGCACAAAGATGGTCTTAAATCATAGAATCATAGAGTGGTTTGGATTGGAAGGGACCTTAAAGATCCTGTAAACTCACAGCTAAATGTAAATTTGTGTGCTTGGTAGTACTGTGTAATAATAATAACGATGGTATTAATAAAATACTATTTTTAGTCTTTTATTGTAGGTCAAGGGAGGTGATTCTGCCCCTCTACTTCACCCTCAGGAGACCCTACCTGGAGTGCTGCATCCAGCTCTGGAGTCCTCAGCACAAGGAGGATGTGTATCTGTGGGAGTGAGTCCAGAGGAGGGCCATGAAGGTGATTAGAGCAGGAGCACCTCTCCTAAGAAGACAGGCTGAGAATGGGGGCTGTTCAGCCCGGTGAAGAGAAGGTTCCTGGGAGACTTCAGAACACCTTCCAGTATCTGATGGGTGGCCCCCCCCGAAGGGAGCTACAGGAGAGCTGGAAAGGGACATTGAACAAGGACATGGAGTGGTAGGAGAAGTAATGGCTTTAAAATGAAAGGGGATAGATTTGGATTGGATATTAGGAAGAAATTTTTTACTATGAAGGCACTGAGGCGTTGAAACAGGTCCAGAGAAGCTGTGAATGCCTCATCCCTGGAAGAGTTCAAGACCAGGTTGGATGAGGTTTAGATCAACCTGGTCTAGTGGAAAGTGTCCCCACCCACAGCAGGGGGGGTGGAACTTGATGACATCAAATATCCCAACCAACCCAGACCACTCCATGATTGTGTGAAGTGAAAACAGGGCTACTCAGTTCTCATGTCTCTCAGGCCAGGCTTTGGATTAAATGAATTTTCTCTGCCTGTTTTTCTTCCTCAACTACAAATGGAGTTAAAGGTGTTTGGCAAGGACTAAAACCATAAGTTTTAGATGCTTGAGTCATGGCAGGTGAGTCTTGCCCACTGCTAAATAAAGCCACACACAGCTTCTTAAACGCCCATCTCCCCAGGAGCCTTGGACAGCAGAAAAAGGACTTGAAAGCCATTCTCCACCTTAGGACTGGGAAGATTGCAGGTACTTTCCCCTTTGCCTGGAGGTATTGTTAGAAGGCAGCAGAGGCCCATTTAAATGCCATAAAAAGTTAATTAACTCCATTTTCCCCCCAGCTTAGCCGAGCAAAGGTTTTGTGCAAGCCACATGCACTATACTGAGAAACAGGGCTTTTCTCCCACGTTCTTGCTGTGCCCGCAGTGATACGGCTAGCAAAAGCTGTTGTCTTCTCAAAAGGAAAATCATACATCTGAATTGTTTCCAATGGCCTGGGTTGCTCTTTTGGTTTCTAGCTAAACACACTGCATTAGAATAAATTCCTGTCACGAATTGCCTGCTTCCCCCACCAAGCCCTTGTGAATCACCCACAAGGGAACAACACGGCACCGCTACCGTGCTGAGCGTAGCAGCTGCCAGGCTGCTCTCCTCGTCTGCTGCAAGATGATGCCCAACGTGAGCATTCAACAGCTCTTGTGGGTCCACAATATGAAATCATATTCAAAAATTTTGACCTATTTTTTACCCCAGTTGATTCAAACAAGATATGCCACCACGGTGTTGCAGAAGAGGTTTCCAGAAACTTTCTCACAGCAGGACTGCCTATGACAAGAAGTGTAAAAAGTCTCTGCAAATCAGGGAACTTATTCTGTGGTGCAATCTGTGTAGGAAAAAGTTCACTTGCCACTTTTTGCTTGGCTCTGCCAGTGCAGATTCAACATCTCGCAGCTTCGATTCCCGCGAAGCACTCTCAAAATATTTGTCACAGTCTGCTTTTGCTTGAAACCTACGGAGCAGAGCAAGCTGTGCAGCACAGTGTGCCAGCATGCTTGTGAAAAATCCCTTCTGGATGCCTGTCACTGCTCTGCTTAGCACTTTGCACTCTGTCTCTAGCCATCTTCTTGACCTTGTGTTTACCTCCATGGCACTTACCCACTTCCATGCTCAGCTGCAGATCTCGTTGGCTGGCTCAGACACTTCTGCACACGCAGCAATCTGTGTCAGCTAGGCCATAACCCCACTGAGGAAGAGATGCACTGATTTCATCTGATATTGGCACACGAATTGGATTAAAATATCAAAGAAAGGATCTAGTGGTGTAGGTGTTTTTGTAGACCTATTTGCATGACTTCACAGATGTTGCTCAAATAAATTTTTTTTTCTGACCACTGGAAGAAAATCTTGATCATGGAGGAGGAGTACTACCCATGGTGTAACAGTGGTGTGTGGGATGAGGAGTTGTGTAACTGATGTGCCGGTGATCCCCAGCTCCTGTTTTGCAAACCACCCATCTGGCCACTGAGCTACTCTGGCTGCTGATTTCACACCACAAGCAACCACCAAGTCTCCTTTCTCACCTGCAGCTGGATCAAGCTGAAGACAAAGAGGGGATGAAAATTATTTGTGTGATCCCTTCTGCAGAGGCTTTCTTCTGGGTTATGTTGGGCCACAGAATAGAATTAGCGTCTTGTCCCTGGAGAAACAAGAATTGAAATGAAAGGTTATAATGCAAATCTGTAATACTGCAAAACTGCGGGAGACAAAGACACATTCCTGAAGACCTGTCAGAAGAACAAATAAATTTAAGAGCTGTTCTGGTGAGTCAGAAATATTTTGTCACCACTGTCCTCAAAATAAACCCTTGTTAACTAGTCTGCTGCAGAGAAATTCAGTGTAGTCAGTGGTGAGTTTTACAATCTCCGTGCTCAGCTACCAGATTTTGGTAGGAACATGATGACATTATTTTGGGCTTCTTTGCCATTGTCCTCTCTCTTTCTTGTCTTCTCCTTTTCTTGTCCTTGCTACCCCTCATAGAGATCTCTGCAAGATGATAGAAAACCACCTTCTTCATTCTTTCTCCAGCTCTTCAAGCTGCCAGCTGTTCAACACTGGTTGAAGTAGGTGCCCTGGAGGGGTCTGGATGATGTACCATAATAGAAGAGGTGTAAAACACAGTTAGTGTCCATTGGTCAGTCTCCAGGATGAAAAACATGGAGACTGCTGGTGACAATCCAAGTCATCCCCCAGCCTTGGGCTTCTGCCTCTGCAGCTTCCTTCTCCACAGCTTTGGGGCTCTGAAGAGGGAGGTAAGTCCTTTCCTTTCCTTTCCTCTGTGCTTTTCAGCAGGATGAGGTTTGGAGTCCTGCTGGTTTGGGGAACTGACTTTGAATGCGTTACACATTGCTGGGCAGGATTTTGGGTGTTTCTCTGGAGGAGGCCGGACATCTGCTTCACATCCTGAGTGCCCCTCTGCTAACAGGGGCGTGGGGGGGAAGGGTCTGGACACAGTCAGACTGGTGCCTGTGCTTGCACTCCTGATTTAGTTCCAGTGTCAAAAAAGCCCCACTCATTAGATTCACATGATGGAGCAGCAAAGAAAGTGTCTTTTTATGGAGGCTGAGGAAAATCCACAGAGATGTGGGTTGTAGTTATTTGTCTGAATGGCACCTCCTGACATCACGAGTGGCTGGAGAGGCTTGCTCAGGAACAACGGAGAAGGCAGCTCTGCTTGACTCTGTTAAAGCCTAAACACTTTCAGCATCTAGAATTGCATTTCTTGTTTTTCATTATAGAAGTCTGTTTTTACAGGAAGTTTGATGTGTAGAGAGGGTAATGCTTTTGGAGGCTTGTGAGGCAAGTGTCCTTCTTGCTTGTTTGCAAAGTAACTGCATCACAGACATTTAACAGAGGGTAAGATGAGGCATGCAAGTAGAACAAATGGAAAAGGTTTCACTTTAAAAAAAAGTACCGGAAGATATCAGCTGAAAGGAAAACACATCTGACAGGTTTGGGTAGTAAAAAAGGAGTCCTGCTTTTCTGTACTCAATTTCCTGTAATGTAAAAATTCAGTTGTATAACAGAACTATGAAAGGCTCAAGTTTTTTAACAAACCCGTATATATTAAGGAATTCTTTAAAATTCAGTTTCTTGTCTATTTTATTTTGACTCTTGAGTTCTTCTTCAAGTGTGTATCCACATTCAGTGGCCACCTCTGCTGGGTCCTTCTGGGTAGATGACTTGCAGGAATTGTTGAGGGTGCCTTGGCATTTATTCAGGTGGGTCAAGGAGGGAGCAGCTGGCTGCCTGGTACAAAATTCATCAAGAGCTGTCAGTCCCTGAGCCCCTCTGCTTGATGAGCATCTCTGGGCAAGGACTCCTTTGCCAACTCCACATCTTGCCTCTTCTTGCAGCACTGCCTGACTTTGCTGGAACACCACAAGGAATCATAGCCTGGGGGTGCTTACTGCAGACTTGTGAGTGCTGCAGGGTGATGGCAGCCATGCCCCAGGATTAAACGAGAAGGAAATGCTGACAGGCTCTTGCATGGCAGAAAGCGAGGCAGGACCAGCTTCCCAGCACACACTCGACCACATGAACTTCACTGCAGTGTAGACTTTGGAAAAGCAAAATTACTTCTGACTGCACCAAGAGCAGAAGGTCTGGTTCCATTTGCCCACTACATCCCAATACACACTGTAGTGAGGACATGAATGTGGCCTGGGTGAGCCCTCAGGGGGACATTCATGCAGACCTGCCCTGGACCCCTGGGGAGGTTGCCTATTGTCCATTGGAACTCTGGAATGACAGCCCTTCAGTGTCTTTTAAGTATTTTTGTGGGTTTTTTATTTTGCAAAAGTTTCAATCTGCAGTGCTCTGATACACATCCTCTTTCTTCATACCGTGGGCATTTCTCTCCTGTTCCATGCTCATTTTCCTCCTTTATAATTTTTTCCTTTTCTTTTTTGCTAGTTTTCCCCTCGTTGTGACTTATTTTTGTGATTTTCTTATCCTCCACCACTGTTTCTTTCTTGTCTTTTTTCCTCTGTTCTCACTCTTTCCCTTCATTATATTTCCCATTCTCCAGTGGCTCTGGTACCCATTGGAGAGGATAGCATATCCACTGTGAATGCCTCAAGGAAGAGATCCCCACCCCAGCAAAGTGATACTAGAGAGTCCAGATTCTGTCTTAGACTCATTTTTTGTTCGCTTATGTTTTTGGGGGTTTTTTTTGAGGTTTTGGATGGATTTTTTGTTGCAAAGATGCTTCATCAGCCAGCAAGGTTCATAGCCACTATGGCAGCGAAGAGTGAAAGTGGGTGGCTCTCAGGGAGCCACTGCAGAGTTCTGTGCAGCTGGAGCAGCATTTCTGTAATGTGTGGGTGGATGGATCTGAATAACCCCATCGTTGTCTCCTTCGCACTCCATGCCTTCCTCTCCTTCCTCTTCCTCTCCTGCATCTCATTGGAGATCCTCACCTCATTTAGGGATGAAAAGAGAAGCCACCAAACTGCTGCCCAGCATGTGCCTTCCCATTATTGGTCTTGTGGCAGGAACTTCTCTGGTCATGGTTAAGGTTTACTCTTTGGGGCTTGGCAGATGTACTTGTAAAATTGAAACTGCTGGTTGCTCTTCTGATCTGTTTGTAGACGGGTGTATGGTGTGTCTCTGCCTCTCCCAGAACCTGCTGCTGGGACCATGCTGGTTTCAGTTTCATCAGTATATTCTCCTCCCTCACAGGCCAGGCACAAGCTGCTGCAGCAGCTTGTTTGCAGCACCAGATCTCAAAGCACTCACACAGGTAACCATCAGGGCTGCAATGGGTAGACATTTCCTATACCCATTTTACATAGAGGTGGAAGAGTGAAGCTGCTGGGGTTGCTGCTGTCCATGGGCTGTGGGCATTTACCCTATGGGTTGGATTTGCTCACTACAGACCTTACCCACTGAGTGTCCTGCCCAAGCATTGCCTTCTGTGCTGTGCTAGTCACCAGCAGGGTGGAACATACGCATATGTGTCAAAACACTGTCTTACTATTATTGTCTAGGCAAATTTGCATCTATATAAATCTAGCATAAAATGCATATAATGTTATCATGCATATGTATTTGTGTAGCATATACATAATCACCTCTTTGTATGCAAATACATTTATATCCATAAGTAAATACGCTTTTCAAGCATGCATTCAACAATGGAAAAAATATTTGCCTTTAAAAGTAATGTTGTGCCTTTGCCTTTGTTATGCCTTCATGCTGATTCTGCCTGTGAATTATTTTTCTTGTTGATAACAGGTAGCTATCAGTTTTCCAGGGAAACAAAGGAAAAGAAGATGAAATAGTTGTCAAGCATTGCATTGTACCATGCCATGAATTTTCCTTCCTACGGGCTGAAAAGAAACCACTGAATTATATTGTAACTGTCAAGCGTCCTGTTTTTAGTTTGTTGCTCAAACACAATAAAATTATTTAATATACAAAAGCTATCATGCAGAGCCAGTCAGTCTTTCCTTCAGCAATATATAGAGGAAAACAAGTAATGAGAAGTGCACCTGAAAATGGTGAAACATTGACAGTAGAATGTTGGAGAATATTGTAATAGATCATATTTACAACAAAACAGAAACTCAACACCCTGGAAAACACACAGAGCACATGAACTGTGTTTACTTCCAGGCACATTGGCCTTTGCATAGGGGTGGGCCGGGTGATTCAGCTGAATCTGAAACCTGATAAACTCTTGCCTTCTGTTTTTACATCACAACCAGTGATTGTACATGACACATTAGGAACAGATACCACTATGCAGACACTGCCTTTGGTATTTATTGTATCGATCCTGGTAAGGATCACTCCTTGGTCATGCTGCACTTCAGTCTTTTACTTAGGAGTGTGTGTATGAGAGGATATCTGTTTAAATGGGAGGTCTTCAACTTGGATTGTGAGTTGAGAGAAGAGGTTGTATGAAATACTTTCTTCTGTTTAGCTTCTGTTTACAAACTGTGACAGCAGACTCTGGTTCCCAGTAACTTACGCCTCATTTGAGCTCATTCAGTGAATATGCTTTTGTCCAAATATTAAGAATCATGCTTAGTAGGAATTTGAGCTGCATTAATCACACCAACCAGCAAAGTTGTATTATTATTTCTTTTCTTTGATTGGAAAAACATGCAAGTACTTCTGGCATAAGTGTTGGCATGAGAGAATTTAAAATTAAATTCTGACTTCTTATAAAATTGCCACTTAGAAATGATTCCATGAAACCTTGCCCTCAAATCTTTATTGTTTATATTTTTGCAGATATTGAGAACAAATGAGGTATGAACAACATCAAAGGAAACTGTTCAAAAACACACAGTAAATATTTTTGCTATCTATTTTTAGGAAAAAAAAATTTTAGTACTAAATTATTTTTAAATTTCTGTAACTAAATATTTATTGCGGCACTTCTTTTAAGCCAGGATAGTCCAAAATCAGCAGCCTTTAGATCTGCACCAAGATTTTGGTAGCCCAACACCCAGCAGCTCCATCTCCTAGCCTGGGAAGCACAACCCCACCTTTGTCCCTCTTGACAAGTCCTTTTCACCCTTCCTCCTGGCAGCAGTGCCTGGCAAGCCCTCTGGCCACCCTCTGCCACCAAAGCTGCTGCAGAGAAACTGGAGGAGGAGGAAGGAGTTGGCTGAGGGTTGTTGCTGTCTGGTTTGAAGACTCACTGTCAATTGCTGGTGGTGAAGAAGAGGAAGAGGATGAGGAGAAGAAGGAGCTGGTATGAACCCTGGTCACAGCAGCCCAGCTCCCTGCAGCAGTCCGTGGGGAGATGAAGGGGGAGGCGTTTGGCTGTTTGGGCAGCTCTGCCATCACCAACCACAGTTCCCTATCTCCTCTGAAAAGAAGGGGTGGGCTGCCTGAAGGCTTTCTGGAGGCTGCAGTTGCACCACATTGTGTGAAAGATCTGCCAGTTCTCAACTTTGAAATATGTCCAGTGAGGTGGGCAATGAGTGCAGTCAGCACGTGGCCCCAGTTCCAGCCACATGGATGTAAATCCAGAAGGGCCTTGCTGCCTCTATGGGAGCATTCAGGATTTTTCCCCATGCATAGAAGGAGATGGACCTAAACCAAGATAACTTCAAACCCCTCACTAGCAAGTACCCTGACAACTCTGTGGTGACATGGATTTCTTTATTTTAAGAACCTGGACCAAAGTTGGTCCCTGCCTATGCATCCTCTGTGAGGTCCTCTGCACATCATGTGAATTCACAGTGGGCAGCTTTCCCCCCTGCAAAGCAGGACAAGCCATTTTGCCTTTGTTTTGCTGTCTCTCTGCAGCACCCTGTCAGCCTGTAAGCCTTTGTGTGCACAGCCTTTTTCTCACTGTTGATGCAATGGCAGAGGGGTCAGAGATTGTGTATTGTCCATGCTCTATAAAGTGGGACAAGTGGGATTTGCTGGTCTAAAGTCAGTTGGCTGAAAGTGACTCTGAACCACTTGGAGTAAGAGCCTGGCACCTCAATGTCCGATCACCTGGGGTGGTGAATCACCCACGGGAAGAACATATTTCTCTCCACTGACCATGGAGTGACCCTAAATGTGACACCCACCTCTCCCTAGGCCAGACAGACCCTCACCTGCCTAGGGGTGCTGTTGTCTGAGGCTGGAGGCAAAGGGCAGGTGAAAAGGGAGTGGGCTCACCAAGTTGTGGTGAGGGATCAGCAGATCTTCAAATTCCATCTGTGGTTTGTGCAGTTGGTGGGGAAAGATGCGCAGCCTCAGGAAGTAACTCACAGCAGTGAAGCTCCTGCTCTGAAATGCCACGCAAGAGGGACTGCCTTTCTCCAGTGGCTCTGTAAGAAGCCTCAGATGGGTTGGGAGAGCACCAGGACCTTTGAACTCCCTTGGCAGGGCAGTGTAAATGCCTGGGTCAGGCAGGACGTGTCCAAACTCACCGTGTGGGGCAGCCCTCAGCTACCCTGGGCTGGGAGGGGATGTGACTGAGGTGCCGTGCCAGCCTTTCGGTAACTTTGGCTGCTCAGAAACATGCACTGCCAATCATGTCCCCTCTGAGGTTCAGGACAGGAAACTGAGGGTGCTGAACTTTAGAAAATAGGATTTCTCCCAGCCCTGATGATACCAGAGACAACTTGGTATTTCATTGTTGCTTTTTATGCTGTTAAAACATTTGTACTCTCTCACTATGCACATATATGTAGAAAAAAAGAGCTGTACATAGAGTACGAGTGCTTTCAATTTCATGTAATCTCCTGCTGAATTTGATCAAAACCTCAGAACGTGAATTATACAGACAGTAGTAAAAAGACAGCATAGATCCTTTATTTTGGCTGCTTCAAACCCAGAATATGAATAGAAGGCTCCTCTTTATTTCAGTGATGATAAAAGGCAATCTTCAGGTCTTAAATTGAAAAAAAATACAAGTTGATGCTAAGGTTGATAGGAGAAATTGTATTGTAGAGGAGTAGAAAATGGGAGCAGGAGTAGGAGTAGAGAAATGAAAAGGTGGAGTGTAGGAGGAGGAGGGTGGGAGTAGAAAATGAATTGTGGTGCATTCATCAGCATTTCAGCATTGTGGGAGATGAGATAAACCTAATGCTGTCATTTGTAGATGCAGTAAAATTTCTTGTACTGAGCCATCACTGTTCTGAGCTGTTTTAGGAGCAGGAAGCTCCCCTCTGCAGCTGAATGGGTGGGTTTGTTCACATGGCATTGCCTGAGGGTGGTCAGCAGTGTTGGAGTGCACTAGGAGAGCAGCGCAGACAGGGCTAGACACTTCTATTGTGCACTGCATGTGTTGCTTTGAGTCTAAAATCTGTTGATTCAATCCCCAAATTCTTGATGGAGAGAAGAAATTCCAAAAATAAAAGTGGCTGATCACGTGTGTGGACTGGGGCCCTACAGAAGAACTCACTCACCTAGGTGGCTCTGCCAAAGTCAAAGCAAACTACCAGGATTACTCATGCCAGGAAAGTGCACAACATTGTCTCATTTGCCTTCATCCTTCCTCCAACCCTCAGCAGACCTGGGACCAGCTGTTGGCATGCAATAGCCAAAATCTCTGCAGCTCAGCTCTGCCTGTTGCATTGTGAGTCAGGGGACCCCACTTGCTGAGCAAATGCAGCTTTTAGAAGGTTCTGTTTTTATCTTCTTCACCTCCATGTCCCTCACATCTCATTGGAAACTGTGTATTCTGCCCTCTCTGTATTCACTGCTAACTTTTAAGCTGCAAGAACACAGTGACATGGGGCACAAAGGTGGTAGAGCCTTGCCAAGGAGATGAGGGGAGTGACAGCAATGTCATGTAGGGCCAAGAGAGGGGAATACAATCTCTATCTTGCAGAATGACCTGGGTTGAAGTACAAATGCACCAGGGCTTCCTGAAATCCCCCAAAAGTAGCTTTCTTCCCAGTTTTCACAGTTGGCATCTGACAAAGAAAAGCTTTTTTTCCCCAACATCTGCATATACCAATAGAGTTCAGGGAATAGCATCTCTACTTTGGACAAAATAGAAGAGCAAGGACCGCAAGACTTAAAAAAACTCCTTAGAAGAAAGCCTGGGTAATAAATCCACTTCCTTTAGCAGGATGAGTGCCAGTCTGGCTCTTAGACCCCTTTTTTTTTTTTTTTTTCAGACACCAAGGAAAGAAAAAGAAAATGTTTCTGTGCTCTCAAGCACTTCTTTTGTTTTGGCTCCCATTTAAACACATCCATTCTCTGTGCGTCCCTGGCTGCTTCTCACCATTATATAACCTCTGCTTCTCCAAGGCAGGGTGCTCTCCCTTATTGCAGGGCAACTACTGCAGCCGAGTTGTGTAACACTGCCACATAAAGCTGTTCCAAGTTGAAACGTGGCATGCAAGTTATTAGGTTGAACTGGGACTACTTTGCTTTCTTTTATTTTATTTTTATTTTCCTTAAACTGAAAAAAAAAAAAAAACCTGAAAAAAAGGTGTTTTCTAAAATCTGTGGGCTAAACAATATAAATTTGTGGGTTGAATCCTTTAAAGGATTTACAAAACATAAAAATGACTTAAAGGCAAAGCAACTCTGAAATCTGATGAGCAGCCAACCTATAATAAGGTATAATCACCTTTGGCATTTGTTAAAATAAACATGACAAAAACAGTGCTTTAAAATGTGATCAGTTACTATGCACTTATGCATATTTTGCACAAACTATATAGTTAGGTGTCACTGCATATCTTAAAAAGTGTTTTCGTAATAGACAGCATGAGTATCTAGATGTACGATCTGACACTAAATTACATGCTGTGGCCTAAATCCAGTTCTTGTATTCTCTCCCCTTCATTATTGTTACTCATTTTCAGAAAATATTTTTATAGGAACAATGAACTGCATTTAAATAACATTAACACTTTCTACTTGATGCAGAGAGGAGGGAAGGGTAACAGGTTTTCTGGCTCAGCTTTGACAGTTACCCAGCTCCACTGGTTCTTTGACAGGGAACGTCAAATGCCATGGCTGGTTGTGAATTTTGTGACTTACGAAGCCATGTCTGAAGTATGTTTTTTAAAAGCACTCCTCCTACTGAAAACAAAACAGATTTTCTAAAATGTAGGGTTTGCCAGTTTGAACAAGGTGTTGAGTCGTGTCTCATTCTTGGGATTATTTCCCTACCTTAAGCAAATGTCTTCTTTTTAAGTTTAAACAGAATTACACTTCTGTGTTAAGTCGAACATTTACATATATATCTTTATATGTTCATGCGCAGGGGAAGCAGGGACGATGTGTCCTGTGACTGCTGCCTCATTGAAAGTGAAGAATACAAAGCTTAATGAATTGAGTAGCCCTCGGGTTTGCCGGGAAAAATATAAAGTATGTTCAATAGTTGACTTAGGATGAAATTATCCCGTGCTCCGTGCCTGCTCACGGAATAAAACACCAGCTCACGGCATGAAAACATGCTCAGCCGAAGGGGAGATTTATCACTTCGGGAGGTGCAGACACTTTTTGGCGAGGAGCCGGCCAGGGAAGGAGGGAGGGGAGGGGGGAGCGAGGCAGGGCAGCTGTCGCACCCCCGGTCCGGTATGCGGGGCTGCCGGGCAGCCGGGAGCAGCGGCAGCGCTCCGCACGGAGCCGGCGCCGCCGGGATGCCGGTGGGAACGGGGAGATGCCCCCGCTCCGCCGCACTGCCCCAGCCGCCCCGCTGCCGCCGAGGGATGCTCCCAGGTCCCCGCTCATTCCCGGCCCGTCGATGCGGGCGGCAGGACCCGGCCGGCAGCGGCTGAGGCAGAAACACTCGCGGGGGCATTTTCCGCGGCCATCCCCGCCGTGTGAGCACTTACAGCCTTTGGGCAGCCCCGGCCGCGGGGGGCACCGCCGGCTGCCCGCCCGCCGCTTCCCTCCCCGCTGCGCCGCCGGGAAACAAAAACCACCCAGAAGCAGCACGGGGGCACCGGCACTCTCCTGCCAAACCGGCCCCGCGGCGGGAGGCGGGCGGCGGCGCGGCGCTGCCATTGGCGCGGCGCGGGCCGTCCCTCCCCGCCGGGAGGAGGAGGAGGGAGGCTGGAGGCGGGCCCGCGCGGGG
>VZTT01074222.1:0-52331 GCA_013400855.1 Buphagus erythrorhynchus | reverse complement strand
CCCGGCGCCCGAGGCCGGCTGCCGCCTCCACCCGCCGGGACCGCCGCCGGTGCCGCCGGTACCGCCGCCCGTGGCCGGTCTGTCTCCGGGCCCCGTGGCCGGGCAGCCCCGCAAGAGCAGCTCGTCGCGGCGCAACGCGTGGGGCAACCTGTCCTACGCAGACCTCATCACCAAGGCCATCGAGAGCTCCCCCGAGAAGCGGCTCACCCTCTCCCAGATCTACGAGTGGATGGTCAAGAGCGTCCCCTACTTCAAGGATAAGGGCGACAGCAACAGCTCGGCCGGCTGGAAGGTAAGAGGAGGGTGGTGGGGACCCCGTCGGAGGGGGTCCCGAGAGGCTCCGCCGCCCCCGGGCAGAGCCGCGGCGCTGCAGGCGCTGGGCACGCCGCCTCCCCGGCTGCATGATGCCCGCTGCGCAGCCTGCAGGGCTCCGGCTCCGCGCTTTCAGTCTAAACTCAACATTTCTACTTTTTTTCACTTTTCCAAAGGGAGAACTCTAAGGGAGAAAAGCGTTCTAGCTCTCCCGCCGCTGGGGCGCTGGAGGGACCGGGGCCGCCCCCCCGCTCTCCGCCTCCCCCAGCCCTGCCCCGCCGAAAGCAAAAGTTCACGCGGTGTCACGGCGCCGTCCCCGGGCAAAGCCGGCAGGAGCGCTGCTGCCCGGGGGCGGCCGGCGGGGCCCGGGGCTCGCACCCGTGTGCTGGGGGTGCCGCGGGGTCAGCACCGCGGGGTTAGCACCGCGGGGGGCTCCGCCGCGGCCCCGGAGCTGCAGGGCTTTGCCGTCGGGCGGCGGAGCGGGGACATGGGATGGGGAAAGAGCGGAGGCAGAACAAGGGTTGCAGGAATACCGCGTGTTTAATAAGTAAGCCGCAGTATTTGACCCCATGGCTTTGCTAAAAGCCATGAGTTGCGGGAGCGGCTTTCGTGGGACGGAGCTCTCTCCTTCTCCTCTCTCCCGCAGCGCCGTCGCTGCCATCTGAGCGGAGCGGCGGGAGCAACCTGTTGGCGGCCGGGATTTGTGCTGGGATCCGCAGCCCGTGCTGCCCGGAGCCCCTTGGTGGCATCTCCTGATCTCGGGGCGCCCGGGGGACCCGCGGCACCGGCTGCCCCCCACACAGCTGGGGAACGAGCCAGGCGAAGCTGCGCTCGGGGCGGTGCGGCCCCACTGGCAGCGCCAGGCCCGTGCTGGAGGGTACCTACCCTCCAGCTTTGCGTCCCGTGGGGGATAAAGGCTTAGCGCTGCTGCCAATGAATCCTCTCTCTCCGAGGCCTCCGCCGAGCAAGTGTCACCCACCCGCGTCCCCGTGCGCGGCGAGGCAGCGCCGAGTTTTGTGACCCTTTTTTTTGCGTGAGAGCCTTGTCACAACGGGCTTGTGCCGTCTGCGTACAGGCAGAGCCTCCTCCGCCCCGTGAGGGATTAAACGATGGCAATAAATGCGTGAGGTGCGCGCAGCTAGCACGGCATCGGCGCACTCTGGTGTGTTCGGGACTTAGTTCCAGCTAGGGCCAGTCAAACTCTTAGCTTCGCTTTCTAGTATTTGTATTATATGCCTTTCTTTTTTTAAAGAAGGTGTCAACTCAAATCCTGCATTTATGTATTTTTAATTGTACTGCTAGGAATGTTTGTTACATCGGCTTTTTGTAAATTTCTTTTTTTTTTAGAGGTAAGCAACATCCTGCTAAGGAAATGCAGTTTAATCTGTAACTCATTTTTAGCTGAAAGTTTTTAGGGCTTCTGAAAGTAGTTTGTTAGTTTCTATTGATGTGTTTGACTAAAAAATTTAAAGGATAATTTTCTGAAGACATCTGTCATAAAAAACTTTAATAGGAGTGAAGTGATTGATAGCTGACAGCTTTTAAATAAGGTAACTTGTCACTTTAAAATGCCGCTTTTTTTCCCAGTGGTATTTTTAGTCTCCTTAAGTGCCTTTTCAGAATGAGTAGAAGAGAACGAAAAGCCAAACAAACCAAAATAAAATAAATTAGCTCCCGGCTTCGGGCGAGCAAGTAAGAAACACTGAGAGCTACACCGATACTGTAACTTGGCGCTTCCTGTTTTATTGCTGCTCGTCCCGTGGTGCTTCAGCAAGGAAGAAATCTCGCACACCTCCCTCTAAGAGGCTGAGCACATCCTGTGCCCACATACCTCTGCTGTGACAGGGACAGCCACTGCTGGTACGTTTTCTGGCTGCGGTACCCTCTGGTAGAGTGCAGTACGTACTCTGCCACTGCTGGTGGGTAAATACACATGGAATCTCCTTCCATAGTTAAACAGTCACTGTGCTGTGTATGCATGGGACACGTGTTGCCCCCATCCCTTTGGCAACAGAGCTGCCAGGCTGCTCTGAAAGTTGCAGGTTTTACCACTTAAGACAAGGAAGTGCAGAGTTTCTTAAATACCCTTTCAAGTTCAGTTACCAGCAGCCACTGGGTGTCAACGCTGAAACTGGCCTGGCTGAGGCGTGCAGCCCGTTCGCCTTGTTCATCACCAATTCTCCACGGTTCAGCTTGAATAAAGTTACTTGTATTGTCTCCCACTTCGGGAGCTGTCGGTTTGCCCGTGGTCTGGGGACCTGCTGTAGGTGCAGCCTGCGTCAGCCGAGGGCCCCGCAGAGCAGGAGCATGGCTCCAGAGATGAGCACAGATTAGCCACTGACTTTTCTGCTGACAGAGAGAGGGAGCGCGGGTTCGCCTCACAGCCTGGCACTGGTTAGGGCTGGGAGTGCACTGTGCATGCTGACACAGGATGGGAAACGGGGAGTATTTCTTATTGCCCCTTAAGTAAAACTCCGAGACACTTCGTCTTGTTGGGGTTTGCATGTTTACAAGTGCAATAAGGTGCCTTTCAGGTTCTTCACAGAATGTACGAAACACACAAGAACTAGTAAAGAAATGTGCACTTTCTGCACAGTGGCAAGGTGGTGTTTTTCAGGCAGAAGTTGAGGGCTGACTGCTCTAATGCTTGTGAGTATGTACTGCCCTGATTTAACACATGATACTGAGCTTCTTTTTCATTTTTCACTGCAGAAAGGGCAGAGGTGTCAGCGTTATCTGGTAGGAGCTCAAAACGGCATCCAAGCTCTTCTGAATAAAAACCTGAAAATAAAAATGGCTTTTTAAATAAGGGTGTAAGCCAAGGGTATTAACATAATTATCAGTAACATAAAATTATTTAAGTAGGTAAATTGTTCTCAGCTATACGTACACAGTAGTTTATTCCAGATTTTCTTGTCACAAACTTTGCTTTATGAACAAATCCCCTGTTGAACTGTAAGGGAGGAAAGTCCCTGTGACTCCCCATGGGGTGGCTGCCTTGAATGAAGTACTTGGGATGTGCTCTGCCAGACTTGCTGCATTGTTGGTTGTCAATCGGTGCTGATAGTGACCTGTGTTGCTCAGAGAAAGCCAAAGCAAGAACAAGATCTGCTGCAAAGATAACAAAGGAATTGTGAAAGTTGCATGGAAGAAGGAGACTTTTCTTGTAGTACAGTAGTCAAGTAAAAGCAACATTTTGCCTTATCTGTGATAGTGAGAGACACAAGGCTTAAAACAGAAAAGGCAAGAACTCTGCTGCAGCTGTGGGTAACTATTTTTGACACAAATATGATAGCTTTTTGGCTAATCATATATAAAATATGAAACATCTCTGTGATGTGCATATTTCATGATATCTTTGCTTTATGGCAAGTGTTGAGATTTATTGTAAAGGAGCTGTCACAGTTAAGCTTCCTTGAATGGTCTCATCCTTTCAGTCTGCTTTTGAAAATGGGTTCAAATAAAACCCTGTAACTATTTTGAGCAGGAAATACGGAGTTTTGGTGTCACTCATCTGGAGGTGGATGTTTTGTTGATTTTTCTTAGTGGAAAGTGTTAAGGTCCCATGGGTACATACACCTCCTTGGCTTCCAGTCCCAAGGAAGCTTGTTCACCTAAATTCATTTGCTGCCATTGTTGAAGGAATGAGAACAGATCTGTAGCTGCAGATGGATGAATGGCTGTAAGCCTGAAAGCCTGAGGACAAAACAGGCACGGGACAGGTGCTTTAGGTGGCCTTATCACAGGAGCTCTCTATGGTAAGCACTGTTTTGTAGTGAATTAGTCTCCATACAAAATGAATTCTGAGTTGTTCTGGTTCTGTTGTATTTGGTTTGAAAATCACAGGTAGTAAAAAATATTAGAAAGACTGAAAAATGAAGAATAATTTTCACTGAATTTTTTCAAAGCTTTTGAATCTAGATCAGCAAATAGTTTAAATTGTGGAAACTTAGATATTTATTTACATTGAAATGAGTACATAGAATCACAGAGTCATGGAATAATTTGGATTGGAAAGGACCTTAAATATAATTTTTGTGAGGTTTTTATTATGAAGTTTTTTTTTGGTGGGAAAAATCACAGTTGAAGATTGCCTTTAGCTCAGCCTGTGTCTTCCCTCAGTACTGGTTACATGCCTGTGGGCATTTATCTCTGTCCCTTAAGATGCTTCTCCAGGTGATTTGTGGCCCCCCAAGCATCATGTATTGCATTATACATTCATACAGCACACACAGGCATATGCAGGTAGAGGTATGTGTGTATGTTTGGCTTTCTGTTTGTGGATTCTGTCAAGGTCAATGCTATACACTCATACCTTTTTACGTGTGTCAAATAGCCTCAAGAGCTGGTGGCTGCAGTTGAGTCTGCTCTGCCATCACACCTGGCCTCAGCCCACCCTGCTGTGAGAAAATTATTCGGTGTCTTGCATACCTGCTCACTGCCACCAAAATGCCTCTTGTAGCAGCCTGTGTTGTCTGTGAGTCACCAGCTTGCATTTTGCTTAGTGTCAGGTGTGAAAGTTCAGCTTAATCTTTGCAGGTGCAAGGTGCTCTCCTCACCTGTGTCTGAATAACTCATGGCTGAGCTGCATCAGTGGTTTTGAGCTTCCTATCAGGGCCTTGAATAATGTTTTAATTTTCTCTTAATTTTCTTTGCCCATTTTCTGTTTGCTGTGGTATCTGTTCAGTTACTCGTATGATTATAGGTGAGACTAAACACCAAAGTGAAATGTGTGAGTGGCTTTGTATACTGACATAATGAACTAAATTTTCCTGAAGTGCCTGACATTAAAGAACTTCAATACAAAGATGAGGTAACTGCTCTCTGCCACTGTATTTTTTATGACACGCTCAGCTGCTTCCCTATTATCATTATTTTTGTATCACATGGTTTTACAAGTAGTTGATGAAGTTGGTTTTTTGGGGAACTGGAGCCTTTGCTGCCTGTGATGGAAAGGGGAAGCAGTGTGGTACAAGGAGATAAAGATGTTGAGGTGAGGTATGTGAGGTTGTTTTATTTTTCTCTTTTTATTTCTTTCTTTTTAATACAATAAAATAGGTGATACTTTTGGTGGTTTGGGTTTTTCAGTAAGGCACCAGAAATTGTGTAGTCTTGAGATGTCTTCTCATATCTTTTCGGTTTCCAGAGCTGATGCTGCCTAAATACATGCGTCTCTGTTTACTCAACTGGTGAATCATTTTGTAAAATAAGTGCTTGGCTTCTGAAATAAAAATGCAGATATATTTTGCAGCCACAGATTTGTGAAATATGTAGGGCTGTGGCTACAGAAATTCATCCCTCAGCCCCTTCCATTTTGGGAAGAAGTTCGTATATGAAACAAGGATTTCTGATGGAAGTGATTTTAAAACCTTGAGTAATGAATAATAAATTAAGACAAAGTGAAGATAACCTGAAATATAGTTTATTGTTTTCCTCTTTCAGAAATATGTAAAAGATGGATATATTTACTTCATTGTCAACTCTTGTAAGAAAGGAACTTCAAATTCACTGATGCTGGCTGCAGATAGTTATAGTTAAGCATATGGTAGTGCATACTATTATTTTAATGAATTTTGTAGCATTTTGTTTGTCAGTCTGGTTGCTGAAATGGGTTTTAAATATTGGGGAAACACTGCTCTTGCTGATGATAGGTTGTGCTTCAGAAATTTAGTGTATCAGAAAAAGTCACATTTTGAAGAACAGCATCTCTGCTGCTCCATAGAGGGCTTCAGCATGAATTGAATTCATCTGTGAGGATAAGTGCTATTCACATTTAAGTGTTATTTCTAAATTTACTTAGTAAACATTAACCATATGTGTTCATCAAACAAAGGTGCATCATTCCTGCACTGTTGTTTGTGATATGCAGATGTCTGAAGTGAGCAGTGCAGCATCATGAGGTTTCTTGGTAGGTCTCCATTCCTAACAGAGAAGGAATAAAAAGAACTAAGATGCTTTTACTGGATTGGTTATTATCTTCTAAGATCTTCATTAAGCCTCATGCTTAGATTGCTTAAAATGATACCTAGAGAGGCACATGTGTTAAGTTTTGAAGCACTTCTGTAATGAATGGTAAAGGCTTAGCTATGCTTTGGTTTGTGGTAGATGGGACCATTTTTTATCTTTAAAGATGTAGTCACTTAAAACCTCCTGGGACTCTGACAGCTGCTGCATCAGACAGAGATTAGGAATTGGTGGAGAAGTGGAAGGCAGCACTCAGTTTGCTCAGACAACTTACTGAGTTGTTAAAGGTGTCTTGCATCACTGCACAGTATCCATGATGTTACAGTTCTGTTTGACAATACATCTTACTCTAGAGTTAATTAAACTTAAAGGTACATGTCTTCTCTTGTTCTAGTCTTAGAAACCTAGTTTTTGGGAATGCTAGGAATCCATGCAGCTCGAAGTGCATTTAGTCCTGTTGCTGCTTCAAGACAGCATGCCAGGGATGGCTGTGATGGCATTTCTAAGTGGCCCATGTTTCTCCAAGTGTTTTACTGGTGTGTGCAATGTAGGCTCATGTTGGTGTGAGTGTGTGGGACACCTTTTTAGCTTTGTCAGGGCTATTACTACGTAGGTCCATGGGGTGTAGGTTCTGGGGCCTGGCACATGCGTACTTGAGACAATGTGCTGGGGACATGGTCTCTGAAATAGTACATATTGAGATTTAAATTTGGACTGATTGCCAGAAAAGTGCTTGCAAGCAGAGGTGCCCTTAACCATAATATTTCCTGACTAAATTATATCTTCTAGCTGTGCTCTGCAACATGTAAGAATTCTTATTTTATTAGCATCTTAATTTTTTTTCTGTATCTCTTTCTCAGAGGCCACTTAGTGCCAGGCCTCCATGCTGCTTCTGCATTTCACTAGGATGTGAAATGATGAAGTGGGCTGGGTTCTGCTTCTTGCATGTTGATGTCTCTCTTAGAAAATATTAGAAATGCCCCTCCTTTAATTTAGTTGCTACCAGAATGAAATTTTCATCACATGCAGAAATCAGGAAATGAAAACCTTTTTTTAATGCAATGAGAGGTTTATATACATGTAGGAGTGATAAGTGTGAGCAGCCTTTGTGCTGTCCATGGAAAGTATGGTTCTGGGGAAAGTTGAAAGCGCATGAGGCAAGAGATGCAGAGACAGCAGCTTGCTGGTGAGGCTGACCTGCAACTCTGCAACTCCATAGCCAAGCAATATTGGCACTGCTCTCATTCCACTGTTGATGCTGCAGAGGAGGAGGGTGACAGTGACAGGTGAGCAAAAGTGCTGTATCTGGGAGAGCTCTACACCACTCCTGGTCACTTGGAGCTGGTCATAAATTTCCATGCTGGAGCTGGCCCTGTGTGGATGGGCAGCCCCACTTGGCCATTCTGCTGGCAGAAGCTCCCCTGCTGATGGTCTCTGCTTTAGTGCTGCAGTGCTTTGTGCCTCCCAGCATAGACAGGACTTGTTTATATGTGACCTGTTCAAATTTATACAGCAGAAAAGGGTCTTTGCTTTTATTTATTTTTTTTTTGGAAGGGGAGCTCTGGAGCATTGGATTATGGCCATTAATTTTTGTAGAAGAAACTCAAAAGTGTGAAGTGCATGTTTTTTTTACCTTCCTGAGTAAGGGGTGTACACATAATTCAGAATGTGGACTCTAACTGTCAATTTACTGTTGGCAGTCTCTCTTGCAATGGCAAGGTAGCAACTTCTTCAGTTTTCTTGTGCTTAACTCCAGAAACTGTGACGTGGGTGGGGTTTCACTTACCCATCACTGACTTTTCAAACTGTGCAGTTAGATAAGACTGAAGCAACTTGCTATAAATGTGGTGACTTGTTAAACCGCATTTATTGTGCAAATGAGCTTACATCCTGCAAGATCAGCAGAAATGCTTGGTGTTTGCCTGGATGGAAATTAATTAAAATTTGGCGACTGAAATTAGGGGAATGGATTTGTTGCCCATTGTGTTATATGAATCTGCCTTTCAGTTCCCACAGCGGGAATTAGCACAGTTGCAAATGTTTTTTTGGCATATGTGAGTTTTAAGTCGGTGCTAAGTTCTGGCATCTGTAGCCTTCTTAGATTTTTGCTGCCCTTTAATATGTGTTAAATATATGTGAAGTCGCTAATGGGAGTAAGGATACTAACAATCCAAAAATATACTGTTGTGGTGGTGGTGTAGACTCATTTGCTTGTAGCTTGCATTTGCTTAAAACTGATATGAGTTAATCTGCTAATTTGATTGTAATTGTTAGAATTAAAAAAAAAAAAAAAGGAACCGGGCCCAAAAAAACTTTNAAGGATTATGTGCTCTGTGCTCCTGCTCACTCTTAAACGTGTTGATTTCTCTTTCCAAAAATACGCTCTTCAAGTCTGAACCTTCAAATTAAGTGTAATTATTTGCCAGCCCCCAGCCCCTTCTCCCATAAAACCTGGCTCTCTGAAGGGATGCTGGTGGTGCTCTGAGGCAAGTGAGATTACAGGTCTGTTGTTGTCTACACCTGGGCAAGTGCAGTAAGCAGATGTAATCCATAGCTGTTTGGTGGGACCCTCTCTTCTTTCCTGGCCCCTTGGCACTGTTCCCCTGCAGGGCTGCCCTGCGAGGCTTCATCATCCAAGCGCTGTGGGGCTGAGAGATGCTCCCAGTGCCCCTGGCCACCATCCTCATGGGTACCAGCCTTGGAAGGTGTGGGGAGGTGTGAGCACAAGGCTGCCTGGGGAAGCCTGGAGCCTGGCTTCTGCCCCAGTGCTGGCAGGGTGCTACTGGGCAGATTTCAGGGAGTGCTGGAACCATGACCTGGCAGCTGCCTGGCGCAGGAGCAGAGCCCGCCGGCGGAGTCCTGCTGAAATGCTTCCGTCTGCCAGGGCCCTTTGTGGGTGCTCTGCTGCTTGCTGCTCAGGTGTGGAGAGGAGGGAAAGTAATTGTATTTCCTCTTTGCAGTTACCAGAGAAGTTTGTAGTGATTTCACTGAATAGATTTCTCACTATTTAGATCAGTTAAGGTACATCCTGTGCCTCTCCAGTGGATACTGTGCTGCTGCCTTTGCTCCTCGGTAAGATCTTTCAATGTCTCTGGAGGTTCAGATGAGGAAAGCAATGCTTGTGCTAACTTGGAAGATTTAAACTGAAAAAGAGTACATTTAGATCAGATATTGGGAAGAAATTTTTTTACTATGAGGGTGGTGAGGCACTGGCACAGTTTGCCAAGAGAAGTTGTGGATGCCCCATCCCTGGAAGTATTCAAGGCCAGGGACTTGGAGCAACCTGGTCTAGTGGAAAGTGTCCCTGCTGTGGTGGTGGGGTTGGAACATGATTATTCTTAAGGCTCCTTCCAACCCAAACCATTTTATGGTTCTATAAAATGTTTCAAGGTAAATAATGTTTATTGATTAGATGCATTATCATTACTACTAATTCTTTTGATTAATTATTACTACTACTATTTTTTTTAAATAATGTGGTGGAACTTAACCTTAAGGAAGGTTAAGTTGCCAGAGCCAGGTCGGGCTTAGATATTTGCAGTTGCTGCTACACTTGTTCTGCTTCGCTCTTTCTTCTTTGAGATGAGCTGATGGCTCTGCAGCTCAAACCAGAAGCTATTTGAAATTCAGGATGAGGATGCAGCCTCATATATAATCTGGTCAAATTGTATTACATAAATTAAACATAAATAAAAATGCTCTACACAATTCTGTCTATCTAGATATATTTAGATTTTGATTAATATCTAGAAATCTATAGTGGAGGAAGATACTAAAAAAAAAAACAAACAACTTTTTTAATTTTTTTTTTTTTTTTAAATGTGGAAACCCAGAGTGTGGCTGCATGTTTAACTTAGAGCAGCTTTAATTTTTCATAGTTTTTATGGTATCTTGGCCCTGCCATCTTTGGGATGGTATTAAGGCAGAGCTGGAAGGCAGTTCAGTATTTTAAATGCTTGGTAACCTCAGAGATGGATGGAAAGGGCTGAACCAGGAGCTTTCTCTTTTGGCATAAATGGGGGGATAATTTTATTGCTTTTTTTCTTCTTTTTTCCTTGATGAATATGTGCCTCTGAGTAAAACTATGGTGTCAGGTTTTTATGGCTGAGGGTTTACCTTTGTGGCAAGAGCTGAGCATCTCTCCTGCCATTGTGTGAGTGTATATTCTGGTGGGGTTTTAATGCTGGTCTAAGGTCTGGTCCCTGGTACTGTTTGTTTTGTGTCCTCCTTATGCACAAGTGTAGTAAATCCACTAAAGGCCACCTTGAAATACAAACAAGGATGGCAGTTTAAAGCAGTATTTTAAAGTGCAGCCTGTTGCAGTTGATTTTGGGAAAAATCAAGATGCTATCTTAATGCAGACTTCTCCATGCTTGTTAGGAACTTGAGTCACTCTTGAATAATCCTGTTTGTACAGTCTATGAAAACCTGATACTGCACTCTCGCCTATTTCTTCTTTACAGTTCTGTGGCAATGACATAGTCATAAGCATTAAAAGGAGAAACCATAATCTTCTCTGCTTGCAGCCCAAGCCAATGCTAGTCATCCCCTGATGCTATGAAGTCATTCTTTGCTTTGAGGTTTCTAGCTAAAACTCTGTTCCAAATGCCTGCTCTGGGTGAGCAGTAGAGGCATTAGGGATGGAGTCCTGGTGCTCTCACCCCACTGCCTTCAGCCTCTCCTCAGACCATTCTCCGTGGCCAAGGAGACCACTCCCGCAAAATCCACATTTTCCCTTGACAACGATCCCTCCTTCTCACTTCGGGAGCTCTGGAACAGAAGATGTAAATGAATTTGGAATGATTGCACAACCTGGTTATGCAACGAGGCTGACGTGGTGGCGTATACATATGTAGAAAACGCCTTTTTGAAGAGATGACATTAAGCACAGTTTCACCACCTTCTCCCCAAAGATGAGGGCAACTGCATTACTGGCTTCACCTGGTTAACCGATGTATTAAAGCACACCAAATACTCAGCTTCAATTGACTGAGGGTTATTGTTGATGGGGCAGAAAAATAAATTAGTTCTTGTGGACTGTTTATTTGGGAAGGAGATTTTTAGCCTGGGGCCCAGAGCCCAGGCAATTAGACTACTCAGTCCTGGGGCAGTGGGCTGCACTGTAGTGAGATTTTTACTGTCAGCATAATCTGAACCACCTACAACTGTGTTTTGCTTCTTATTTTCAAATGAGTGATGGCATTTCAGTTGGAGGCATCCTGTGCTAGTCCAATAGGTCACTGAGCAAGTGCTCAGCATTCCTTGCATCTGGCAACCCAATTCCTTACTTCCTATACTTTTAAATTTTTCTAGAAGAAGACATGCAACACTGCTGACTCCTGTCTTTTGCATAAAGCAGGGGGACTCATGGCACAGTGCTTTTACTGCATTTTTGAGTCAGGCTGCTTGGTAAGGCTGTCCTGACACTCAATGTGATGCAGGCATTTGTTTTGTCACTTCCCTGGCAAGTTACTCCATGTGCCATGTGGGCTGATGGGCATAATTACTGATACCTTGGGGCAAGGACAGACTTCCTGAGGTCCCTTCCGTGTTTTCCACTGAGCAGATTTGCATTCAACTACTGGGCATGTGGAAAGTGGTTCTCCTAGCTAAGATGTGCAGTCTCTAGAAACTGAATCTCTCCCAATCTCACCCGAAATGGCTGAGGCCATTGTTAATGTGATGTCCTGTTGCTCTTGGCCTAGCTGTGGCTGGTACATTTTTACTTAGGTGTGGGAAAAGAAACCTTTTTGTGCCCCAGTTGCTTCCCTTCTGCAATAATTCCTGGTAGGTAGAACCAGTAAGTGATGTTATCATGTGTAGTGCTTGTTGCTGATTGAAAGGAAAATTCTGCAAACTAAGCAAGTAGACTGACCTGATGACTCCTCATGACAACTGCCTACTTTTAGTTAACATTCAGAATATTTTTATCCTAGTTTACTCCTTAGAGGCTAATAGAGTGCTGCTAGAGTAATTTTCAGATGAATCATGCCATCTGCCATGCATGCTTTGCTGTTTCAGCAGTAGGGGAGGAGAGGAAATATATACATACAGTGGTTCGAAACACCATGTTTGTAAGTTTCAGAGGTTTTTCTTGTTTTGTTTCTTCTTTTTTATTATTTGTTTGGGTTTTTTTTTCGTGTTTTGGGTTTTTTTTTCCTACCAGGCATTTTACATTCCTTGCTGTAGCTATGAGTTTAACGTGGGGCTCCAGCACTGATACTGAGCTGTTGGATGGTCACTGCCAAACTTTGCAGAAGCACTCTGGACATTATCTGAATTGCTAGTGAGTTAATGTGGACCATTGCAATGTCCTTTTCTGAAAACACAGTTCAAATGTTGAGTATTTGGGTTGCCAAACTGGACCAACTAGAATTTGCACCGCCCCAAAAAATAAAATATAATAATAAAAAATTTGTAGGGCAGTAGAACTGGGGGGTTTAGCCCGGGAGTTTGGAAGGAAAGGTCACTTGTGGAATGAGTTCTATGTGGCTCATGTTCAAGATTTGTTCCTCCAGGAGCTGAGCTGTCCTGAGCCAGGGGAGGAGCGTCCCCAGCATGCAGCCATCCTACCTGTGAGAATGTGCAAACTGGTGCTTGAAACTAAGAGTTCATAACCACATTGGATGTGTCACATTCTGTGTTGTGTTTTGTCCAGAAACAGTTATTTGGGAGACTAGCCAATCTGTTAGTAAGATTCATGGGTTTGGGTTTGAGAGGGCTAGGATCATAATCTTGAGGAGTTTGTATGCCAACCCTTTTCCATCTTTGAGAACCAGGCTGTGATATTAGATAATGCTTTAACTATTACCAAGCAGAGTAAATTCTTCTGTTCTAATATATTAAAAATCTTCCCTTGCTGTCTGTCCCAAAGATCTCATTTTCTCATAAAATGATTTGGCTGATGAACCATTTGTACTGAAAAGTACGAATGGATTGTGTGCTTTGTTCATGTCTTTAAGCTTTTTCCAACAGTTTCAACTCATGTGCTTGGTATTAGTGCCCTGACAACTGTATTTAAAGAAACTGAAAGCAGAATATTGAAATGTGGAGCAATTAAACTGTTTTCTTCCCTTTTCAAGCATTTCACCCCCACTCCTCAAGGGAATGATATGTCTGGTAACTCCACTTAATTATGTGAGGTCAGTCGAAGGCTTGAGCAATAGCATGCTCTCTTTTTCAGGCAAGAAAGACAATTATTAATGCCAGGAATCAAAAGCAAGGACTGCTTGCCAATGGAGAGTTGTTGCACCAGATATCGAGTTGACATGCAAGCAGATCTCTGCTACCCTTAGATGAGGATTAGTTTATGCCCTGAAGCAAACAGATTATTAACTCTTGTAATTTTATTTTAGCATGTTTAACAACAGATACTGTTGCTTATAAAACCTATTTAATCCTTTTTTAATCACTGCAAGTCATTTTTCCAGCAGTTATCCTGCAGGCATGCGTTCCAATGGTTGGTTATTTACTGAGCAAAACAGTGAATATCCCGTGTATATTTAAGTCATTCTTTAATGCCTTGGATTCAAGTTTAAAATAAAAAAGGAAAAGAAAAAGAAGAAAAGTTGGGCCTCTACTTCTGTTGCCTTTCTTCCATCTTTAATCCCCAAGTCTTCAAATACCTGCAGCATCCTCTTTCTTTTGCTCTTTACTCTTTGTATGCTCTCTGCCACGTCCTTAATTCGCCTTCAGTTTTCCCTGGCCACTGCTATTGCTGATGTGAAACACCAGCAGATAATCCCAGCAGATTTTTATTAGCTTGGGCTTTCTCTGCACCTCAAGGCATTTATTGATAAATAGCAGCCTTGTATTATGGGATGTATAAACAGGAGCATGTGACTGCCCTCTGTGTTGGATTTGAGAACATAAGGAACAGCAGTGGTGGTGGTGGCATGATGATGATCTTAAAGGAGGCAGTGCCTTTTCTTAGAGCCAACGGTGCCATGGGAAAAAGGCTGGGAAACTTTCAGGTGTGGAGGAGGTTCTTCCTGTGTGAAATAAAAGCTGTCGACATAAAAAACTATATGGTTGAGGAGAAATATTTCCATTTTGGAAGATGATGATGGCAAGAACGTCATTGGCAGGTGTATAGAGAAGGGGCACCAGGGGAGGTGGAAGCCTGAATGGCTCTCCTAAGTGAGAGGGATGAAAGCTGTTGGAGTTTTTAGAGAGGTTGGTAGAAGCAGAGGAAAAGAAAAGACCAGCATAGTTACTGGTATCATTGCTTATCTTTTACCCATGTTTCCTGTCTACTCCTGGAACAAGAGCTGGTATTTCCTGTGCTTTCCTTTGCCAGCTAGCTGCTGTGCTGTGCCGTGCAGGTGCCCAGCAAATATACTGGTGCTGCAGCCTGTCCTTCAGTAACCAGGCTGGAGTGAAAGTGCACCAAACCTCTTAATTGTCAAGTTATCATCCAGGGTGAGACAGAGGTAAGAAATAACTGACACCAAAAATCGCTTACCAGGCTAGGCATCTTTAGCTAGGCACGATGTGCAAAAGTACCAGCACATGATGGATGTATGGCATACAACTCTCCCAGAAAGAGGGGTGGGACAGCCTCAAGCCTTTTCAGGTTTGTTGCTCAGTACTGGGATCTTTCAGCATCTTGCAAAAATCTGTCCTCATGCCAGCCGCTGGGATGCGATGTAGCAGTGCTGCCTTGTGTGTGCGGGTAATTTTGTGTTCTGTCTAGTGCATGTCTGAAATGAGAGTGTGTGTCACAGAAATACAGAATTGTTCAGGCTGGAAAAGACCTTTATGTGTATGTATAGAAACCACTTCCCAGTGCAGCGTGAAAGGTTAGGAGTGAGAATGAGACAGTGGTAACATTTATGTGTGTCTGACTGTAGGAGCTTTGTCTCTTGACTCTGATTTAGCCATGTTTAGCCTGTGAAAATATTTTTTCCTCTAACGTTGGGAGATCTGCTATTACAAGCGATTTTGCCATCGGGGCCGGATGGCATAAAGTGAATACCTGACTGACTTGAAATAATTTGATTAGTCTGTCTTTTGCTGGGGGAATCCTTTGCTCAGGCCTATCCCAGGGATAAATGAATCATACAGAGCAGAAGTTGAAATTGCCAGTAAAGGCTTTAAGTTTGCTGTTGGTAAGTGTCTGTTAAATGAGCTTTGCTGTAGGATATGTGCCTTTTCCTAGAAATGTCTTTAACGTGGACTGAATTATACTGAAACACTAAACCTCGTTCCAAATTTAAGGAAAAAACCCAGAGGCTGGAATGCTTTTATAGTCAGAAACTTCTGACCAGGTTTATTGCTAATGCTGCTGATTTGCTAGAGTTCCACTTACACTAAATTTTACTACATGAGGAATAGAAATAGATTAGCAAAGAATATCTCTACTGAATATTCCCTCTCCTCATTAACACCTGTTTTCCTCTGCCATGTTAATCATGTGTTAATGTTCACATAGGCAACACCAATAAGAAAAATAGATCTTGCTTACTGTTTAAGGTTTGACTTCATTTCCTACTGGTAACCTAAAGGTCATGTGTGTTCCTGCTGGTGCAAACGAGTTGTGGGAAAGTCCAGTAAGGTTCTGTGGTTCCTCTGCAGCAGCAAAGCTTCCCTGGCCAATTGTGGACAGCACAGTCCTCTTCTGAACAATGTGTGAGGTTTCCTGCAGGCTCCTTCCTACCTCAAAGGAACCTTTATTTATAGTGGTTCCTATCCATTTGTTGACTTTTTTGATTCAAAGTACCTGTTGTTGTTGCAGGGAAAAGCCCTTGGGTAGCTGTAGAAGGGAAAGAAGATAGTTAGATGTGAAGAGGGTTATGTAGTCTGCTTTTAGCTTAAGAAGGCTGGGCTGTATGGGATTGGTAGGTGGTGGAGGGGATTAGATTCCTGTTCTAAATGTTCACAAGGAGGAACTTCATCAGGGACAGTAATTCCTGAGAAAGGAGGCAGCCCTTGTGATCTTCCATTGAGGTCTTTTTATACTCAAATTATGAGGCACCATTAGTTTGGGGAAGAGGCCAAGGGACAGCTCCAAGTGTTGACAAAATAACCTCATCAAATTCAGGCCTGTAGCTCTAAGTGCGTGGAGCTAAGATGGTAATCTTGGACCATGTTGCTTCCACCTCATGTGAAGACTTTGCACTTTGACTCCTCAGGGAACTGGCCCAATTTGCCATGTTGTCCAGACACTGAGAGTTTTGGAACCTCTGGGTTTTTTTCTGTCCAGGCTATAGTTTGGCAAACTGATTTGGAAACCAAGATCTGAGTTTCTTCTTGCCCATACCACAGTGGCCATTAAAGGACTGGATACAAGGTTCTGTAAGAAGGGGTAAAAAAAGCAAGTATCTTCTAATCTGTAGATAAATCACAGGTTTCACTTGTGATACTAACAGTCTGCTCCTCCAAGGAGGTAGAAAGGTGACAGCCATACATGGGGTTTAACCCACACCTAACTCCCTGCTTGCCAGCACTGGGAAGTCTTCACTCTGGTCTCCTAAATACTGAGCACAACCACACAGTTTACATGCAGCAGAGGTGGTCTTTCTTTTTCAGATAAATAGCGTAACTTCCATGCATATTCAGTCCACAAGGGTTGTCATCCTTTTCTCTTTTGAAAGCAAGATCAGGGGTGCACAGCAGTCCCAGTTGCATATGATGAGATATGTTCTTTGAGCCAGAGATGGCCATGGCATCCATCAGTCTTGGGCTTGCCCCCTCCCAGGACAGATGTGGGGCATATCTGAACTGTGAGTTGTTCTGTGCTTTCTAGAAAGTCTGCAAAGGCTGGATGGTCTTCATATAGGAACAAAGCTGTGACATGCTGGTAACCTCAGCGGGTTGCAGAGAAATTTTCTTGTCTTTGGGAGTAGTAGAGTTTTGAAAATCAAAGCAAACAACTATGTTTTGGTTGTGGTGTTTGTAAGAAAAGGCAAGAGAGGAAATGAGAAAGACTTTGAAATGTGAGTTAAATCGCAAGTGCTGTGAGTTGTTGTGTTTTTCTGGTTTTTTTTTCTGTGTAAAATCCTGCTTTCTGTCATTGAGGCTTAGTTAGGAAAGTTTTACTTTCTAAAGAGAAGACAATATGTGTCACAAAGAAAAGGAATATCTTAAAGCTGTGTAGTCTGCAACGTAATGGAGGGTTTTGTTATGGAGAAAAACTGCAACTGTGAGAGCTTATAGGATTTCCTATCAGTTCAAAAAAACAATCTTTACCTGGAAGCACGAACTCTTCATTTACATTGTAAATGCAGATGAGAATAAAAGAAAAAGATACAGAATTAAATGAGAGTCAAAAAGAAACTGCAATTAATAAGGAAGATAACGTGCAATGAGTTGTATTTAAGGAAATAAATATACCCGTTCAGAAAATTAATAAAAAGAGTTAAAGGAAAAGCTTGTGTTACTCAAAGCTTATGTGCTTTGTCCAACTTTGTCATTCAGTACAAGGTATGACAACTGTCTGCAAATCTTGTCTTTAGACAAATATATTCTTTCCTATGATCTTTGGGTCAAAAGGAGGAAATTTTTTTCTCTTACTGGTGTAGGATAGAAAAGAGCAGACTTTTGCTTTCAGATGCAGTGCTGTGTAATGTCACTGAACAGATCTGTTCATATCACAAGGCAAAACGGAAATGAAATTTAAAAAAAAACCAAACCTCCAGAAGCTTAAAATGAACCATTCTTCCTGCGTTTTTAAGGGTTGAAGTCCAAAGTGTGAAAGGGATTAAAAATTCTAAATGTATCTGGGGGATATTTATAAATCCCAATTTCTTGCCATTCCAAATGCTGAGTGTTTTGTTCTTCTTTTTAGTGTTGTCATCGAAGTTGCTTTGATTTGTAACACTTCCTTGAAGTGTAGCTCTTATGTGAGATGTGGCCCAAAAAATATGGAAACTTTGCCCAGTTTAGAAAAAACCCTGAATGAGTCACAAGGCAATAATGAATCCAGCTTCTGTGCTCATCACTGGAATATTCATTATTATGGATGTCATAAAACATCACTAAAAAAAAAGGTTCAGTTCAAGAGTTAAGTAAGCACGCTTGGGATTGCCTGATTTCTTCCTGATGGTAGCAGCTTGCTGGCCAGTCCAAGCTTTTATGGACCTGGTGGATGCTCCAAGGAGCGTTGTTTAGGATGAGCTGAAGGATGCTGTGAAGTTTGGAGGCCTTTCACTTGGGGCTTGTGGTATTTGGGGGCTGCCAAAGATAAAGGAGTGTAAGTAGTGAAGCTGGAGAGGGGGTGCAGATTGTGGGATTAAGGTTATGCCCATGGGAAGCTGTGGGATATGTGGTGTGGGGGAGCGGTGGTGTGGGCTAGTCAGCAGGAAAGCATGACAGGGTTTGTTGTGCTTGCATAGCTTCAGTGTATCCACCTTTCACACGCCAGTATTTTCACTAATTTGGCATGCATTTCTCTTGAGGGCAGTGGAGAGGAGAGGGTGCAAGGGGGACAGCCTGGAAGGTATCAGAAGCTGTCACAAAGTCGTGTGAAGCCTAGAGACAGGAGGAGAGGGGTTCTGGCATGCTCGCTGGTGATGGTGATGGTGGTGGGGCAGCTGAGCAGGAGCGCAGCCTGGAGCAGTGTGGGGGCTGGTGGTGGAACCTGGAGCTGGGACCATGACTCAAAGTCCCATGACTCCATTGCAGGATCATTAGCCCTTTTAAGTAGCTGCCAAGAATCAGGGCTGATGGATAGCACCAGGAACAGAACTCAGATTATTCGGGGTTTCCAGCTAGAAGCCAGCATGGGGGGGAAGGCAGAGCTGCAGTGTCTCACAGGGAAGGTCTGGCCAAATGTGCTCAGGATGGAAACGCCTGCCCTGCTGCAGCTGCAGCTCCGGGTACCGGCCACTGCTACCCACAAGACGCTGATGTTTTAAAGGTCACAACAAAACTGACTTACCAAAGCGTGCATAAGAAGCTGCAGAAGGGATGTGCAAGAAATGGAAATGGTTCATTTGTACATTCAAACTGTACATTTGAAAAACTTTCAGTCAAGGCACCACTCTTATTCCATTAATTTTATACTTTAATCTGCATTTTTGTTATTGTATTGGTTATAAATAACTTTTTGATCCCCAATTTTTTAGCAGTAGTACTGGGAATTAGCATTTATTTTTCTACTCCAGTCTAAATTATTAATTTATAATTTGTTATTCTACATATAATGCAGTGTGAGGATTATTTTTCCCCCTACAATAAAATATTGGAGAAATTTTATTTTCTTAGTGCATGCTATTTTAATTCAAAGAATTTTGTATTCTTTGTGAGTCTAATGTCACTTATTGTGTCTTTCAAATATGCAGTCATAAAACTTGCAATCCTTTCGGACAGATATTTCTCTGAAAACAATTAGGGCTGTCTTTGTGATATTCACTCCCATTTTTCTCCCTTAAGAATTTCTGAAAATACTCTCTTTTTTATTTTCTACTATTTTATGTACTTTAATTTCTTTTTTGAGAATGGATGTTACTTAAAAATGCAATAATTTGCTTATGGATTTTTCTATAGTGTTCTGGATTTTATATTTTTTTTGTTTTTTAAGTATTCTACGTATGTAAGCCACTCTGTGTGTTTATAAAAATACATGTGCTCCAAATCTGAGCTGGAAATAATAATCTTAATGTATCTGTACTTTTTGTCTTAAGTTCATAAAATAATGCTTATTTTCTTCCACTTGTTGCTGTTCTTTCAGTTTTCAAAAAGTGTAAAGGATTGATTGCACCTTGCTTACAGTACTCCTGCTGTTACATATTTCTGTGCTAAGTAAAGGATGAGATTTTTTGAGTTGCTGGCATTTCATGGGTCTCTTAAGAGCTTTCAAGGGGGACATTTTGTGTGGTTTATGTGTAGTGTTGGGGCAGACCTGACAGAAGCAGGGCACTGTTTTCTTGCCAGCAGTGTGTGAAGCAAGAGATGGCACCTTTCTTCTGGAGTTCACACATAGAGGTCCTGAGTGTGCAGACGCACCACTTGAGTTGTCGTCCTGTTGTGAACAAGGGGACCTGACTAAAGACAGCTTTTTGGGAGCAGAAGTGCTTCAAGGTTACAGCCTAGACCTTTACCTCAGCTCAGGCAACCTGTTGTTTACAGGAGCTGAGTGCTGGAATCCCTTTGGCAAAGAGACTATTTGTCACAAATTTTGTGTTCTTCATCTGTTTGTGCAGTATTTTCCTTTGGTATTTTTTCCTAAGCTATTGTTTTTGCAGGCCATATTGAAAACACACTGTTTTTTCTTTTCTAATTTGATTGTAATAAGGGCCTTGTTAATCAAAAATAAGTGCAATAAGGCAGAATGAGTTGGTTATTTTTACATTTTCCTGTTTGAAAAAAAAAAGCCTCAGTAAGTGAGCCACTATGAGCCATGATGTATTTCCTCCATCAGGATGGAGAATAAGCCATTTATTATTTCAGCTCTGACTCACAGTGAACCTGCTGACACCGAGACATTTTATAATCATAAGGAACAGGTTAGGGCAGTAACTTGGACGCCAGGCTGGGGATTACCTACTTATTACACTGTTTTACAACCTGGATACTTTAGGTTTTCTGGCAGAATGTCCTAAACCTCACACTAAACATCACGTTGTTATTGTATAATTACTGCTTGCAGGTCTTGCAGTAGGTGGTGCCAGCTAGACAGATGCCTTCATTATAATTATCCTTTTTGCTATATATAAAGATTTCATCCCTTTAATCCATATAAAATTTACTGCTCTTGAAAGTGACACTAATAGTTATACTTCTCACCCTTCCTCCTTGTCCTACGTTGTTCCCAAACTGACTAGGACTGGGCTTGCTCAATCCAGAAATGGGAGCTTTCCAAGGAGAACCTGGGTTCTGTGGGAAGCAGCGTTGATGATAATAGATGGTGCTGGTGGTCACTGCATAGTCCCTGGACAAAGTCTTTGAGAACAGCAGTGCTAAATCCAGTGTCCTGGCCAAACTCCAACTGAATAATTGCTTTCTGGCTGCCTTGAATTCCTCTACAACTTCAGCTGGAGAAGTTGAGCTTCACTTCCCTTCTTGTAAACAATCCTGTGGTGATGAAGCCAAGTCCCTGCTTCACTGCACCTTAGAGGTAACTGTATTTTGCCATCGAGTGAGTGCCTTTAACCTTGCACTTGTGCTTAGCCTGAGAAATGCTTGGGTTCATTTTTGGATGGTAAATCCTGGCTTTCATTCTTTGCATTTGTAAAAGCATCTCTCCCATCATCTTTGATGCTTGTGTATGTCCTAGGAATAAAAATAACCAGAATTTGGGTGTTTGATTGGCCAAGCCAACTCCTAAAATGCTCCTTTTACTATGACGTGTGACATCATCTTGTAGTCTACTTTTTCAGTAAGAGCCTATTTGCATTTACCAATAAATGAGGGCATCTGTGAAATTCAGAGCCATGTGAGATAGCTAGGTGTTGAAAGATGAATGGGAAGGGAATATTGAGATCCTCTTTAGTGGATGAGCTAAGACTCCTCCCATGTAGCTATTTAAGCACAGTGGTCTCCCGCTCTTTGATAAGCAACACAGGAGGCAACCCATGATTGGATGTCTCTAGTCTGCTCAAACCCATTGACATACAGAGTAAATCAGAGAAGCAGGAAGCCAGGTCAGAAAATCACGTCTGCTTTGACAGTCTCCAAAAACAAGAGCATAGCCAGTGCCCTGCTCTCTGGGCACTGGTGCTCAGACAGCCTCATCTCCCTACACTGGGAGAAAGGCTGGCTTACCCAGTGAGAGGGACCAGTCCTGCTTGCAGGTGAGTACTGCAGCTCCTTCCAAATGCAGGAGCTCTGCCAATATTTCATTGCTCTTTCCTCCAACAGCACAGACTTGAGGTCTTGTGCTCCTGAGAGTGGAGGTCACTGGTGATTCTGTAGGTTGGTTTTTGCTGGTGATTTTGTTTAATCTGAAATCTGGCTAAATGTTCCCTGAGCTGCATAGCTGATAGCCTCTCTTGTTGACTTGATTTTTGTCAGAGGGTGACAAATGGAGTGTGATTCAGATGTGCCCTTCCACTTTTAACACATGCGAAAGTTACTTTCAAGAGACAAACTGTAGACATAGTGGCTGAAGATCTTGGCCTCTTGATTTTCTGTGGGGTACATAAAAGTTGAATTGCTTTTATGAGGAAGATGGAGAAATTAACCTCAGAGTTAAGCTTATGCTGAGGTTTGCTGTTGAGTTAATCTTTTGTGTAATATGTATAATCTTTTTGTTGCCAGACGCTGAGTACATGTTTAAGTACAAATACTAAATCAAGATTCCATGACTCTTCCTATACATATCAGAGCTAACTTTTTGCCATTTATTCTCCCAAAGAAGCTAGGTTTGGCATGATGCACTCTTAAACTGCCCTTTAGATTCATATACCCACCTCTTCTTGCTAAGGGGACTACTCATCATTGTCTTCTTGAAGCCTGCTCCTCTATTCAACATGTATTTTATTGTTTTGTCTCTTCCCTCCCTGATTGCTCAGAAAGTACACCAGTGTTGTGGCATTTCTGTCTTGCAATATTGCATCTATTCAAAATCTAATACTTGATGAGAGTCAGAGTATTTGGTTTCTTTATCAGTGCAGGTTGCCCACTTAGCTGTGCAGTGATTTGAGCAAGGGATCACAAAAACTGCTTCTAAAAACTGTTTGCATAGAAAATTTTGCTTAGTGTTTTGTTTTTAGATCACCTTTAGGGAGTGTGTGTTACCTAATGTGTTGTCATAATCAGAATGTAAGAAAGCACATGGTTTAAAACTTAGTAGAGGGAGTCTCATGCCTTCAGGCTCCTTGGAAGTGGCAAAATTGGGCTTACAAGCAGTTCACTGTTGGAGCCCAGGAATTTTTGGGAATAGCTATGCTGAAGCTCCAGGGTGTGTAAAGAATGTATGATGGCTAAAGGCACAGATCTGGGAAAAAAATCTGATGGTGAACATGCAGTTTTCTTAATAAGTAAAATGCCAGGCTTCATAACTTGCTGTCTATATCTTAAGCTGCATCTTCATAAATCTTTGCATATTTGCATTTAGAAAAAGATATTCAACCAGTGTAGTTCTCCTTAAATCATCCAAGGATTCAAAATTGTACCTGGTTTTCTGTTGGCTTGTCAGCTCTTGTGGGTCTGTACAGGTCTTCCAAGATGCAGAGGAAATACAAGATTCTAGGCTAAAATACAGACATACCTAATATGAATGTTATGAAAAACACAGTAAGTTTTTAACACAATGGAAGTCTAAGGGTAAATTTATATTATGAACCCCTTATTTATTGTATAGGCCATGTTCCTTTAATGACTGGTTTTTGTTTTGTTTTTGTTTTTCTTTTCAATCTGGCCTGAACTTGTGTTCAAAGGAAAACTGGAAGGCACAGGTTTTGAACAGACTTTGACTGTTGTTTGCAGAACCAGAGGGCTTCTCCCAGAACAGGCTTGACATGTGAATGGCCCTGGGGCTTCTGTGGAGAGATGGTAGCAGGTTTGGAGATAGGATTGTAGTCGAGTGCTTTAATTGGGGCCATGTGACTCTGTAAGTAGGAAGAGCTGCCTGATAATTTAAAGTAGAAATTACCTTTGTATGTCTATGAACAGAGAAGGTAAAAGTAGCTTTTCCTTGGGAATTGCAAGGCTTTTTAAAGTGAGATTTTTGTGTTGTCGAGGTACTATGTATTTTCTCTGCTGTTGTTACTTGGTCTGGTGGTAGCACTGCTTTAGGTGTTAGTTAACACAAGCCTTTTTCTAGGCAAGCCAGGTCTCCAGCTGAGAGAGCTTTCTGCTTCATACTTTCCTTTAAACTTAAAAAGACTCAGACAAATAATTATTTATGAAATAGAAAAGATGTTACTGCACATGGGAGAAAAAAAGTGATGAAATAAAAATGTGAGTTGCAGGACTAGGTACTTAGATCTAGGTTAGTAAAGAAGCATGTAGTGGTTACATGTCCCCATAGATGCACAATGATGGATAATAAGCATCTTTGTAATCATAAACCAGGAATGTACAGGTGATTAACTCTACACATGACAAGCATCTTTCTGCTACAGTTATTTAGTATTATTAGCTTCACACTTATTATCGAAGACTGGTTAAAGGCTAAGAATGAATTAAATCCTACTAACCCCATATTCCCATCAATTTATCAAGCTGGATTTGTATTAAGCTCAAGTATGTGTGCCTCCCTCGTCATTTGCTTTGCAATAAAAATTTTTGTTGAAAAACTCCAGCTGAATATATGTGTATATTTTATTCTAAATTTCTGAGAAAAACATGCACTAGTAAAAATACAAATTTTTCCTTGAAAAGCAAGTACTTAAAATTGGACAACTTCTAAATTTGCTCTACATACAAAGACACTAAAAAGCTTCTGTGAGAAGTATTCTGCTAGAGCCTATTTGTGGTAGTTATCCCAAATATTTAATAGCAAGGGTCTTTCTAGGAAGCATGTTATTTCATTTAAAAGATGATAGTAAGCTCACAGTGCAGAGAAAACCCATCCCATAGCATGTCAGAAACCATGGTGTGATCCTTACTGCCTTTGGTCTCCACTCATCTAATTTCTTTGAGCCATTGCTTCCTTTGTGAACCTACCACTAAGTATCTGGCCGAGAAGTCCTGTGCCCCCAGGTAATAACCATGGAAAAACAGAGAAGGCAGCAAAGAAGTTTTAAGCTGTTGCACTGTCGGAAGTATTTAGGTGTGGTTTTGAGTGGTCTTCTTTTCTGAGAGATGGGAACAATCCCTTTTTTAAAAGTGCATTACCTGCACACAGTTTTTCTTGCTCGCCATTGCTTTATACAACCGGATCCCATCCCTTTTGCTTTTTAAATTTTAAAATAGTTTTTTCCTTTTTACAGTATTCCTTTTACCTTCCCTCTCTTACAAAGTAGCTGCTCCCAGAAAGACGTTCTGCATGGCATCTAGTGGCTTTTTCTCTACACCTGGGGGAATGGACCTTCTAATGATGGTTTCTACAGAGCTGGCACGAGGACACCTCCCTGCATCCTCGAACTCCAGCCCTTGTGCACGTCATGTGAGGGTGTCAGGGAATGTTATGATGTGTGTGAAGCTGGCAGGGTGATGGCTGCCAGTGCTGCCTGGACTGATGTGGTGCCCAGGTGGCTTATTTTACTTCCCCTTCACAGAGCTCTCTGCTGCACTGGGAGGAGTAGCCCACATTTTTGTGGGAAGGAAGCCCTCTTCAGCAGCATCAGTCATCATTCTAGCCTTGTAGGACTGTGGTGAAAGAAGAAACCCTGATCTTCATTCTGTGTCCTTTTGCCCCATTCCACTGCCTCCTTTCCCCAAGGTGAAGAAACCCCCTGCCTGGTTTCTTCCCTTTTGCAGCAGCCTCAAGTTTGCCTGACCATGATTAAGGATTGCAGCACGACAAGGTGGAGGATTAATAGCTTTTGTAGAAGGAATGGGGCTTGGATGGATCTGGTTAGCTGAGTCTGGATTTGAGGAGATAGAGGATGGGTGTGCTGCAGTGGGAGTGTGTATGAGGTAGATGGATGGAGGAGGTCATAATGCAGGGAGTGGGAAACACCTTTCTGGAGCTGTTCTCAGCTTCCCACTTATGAACCTGGTAATGCCACCAGATTCGGTTTTGCCTACGCTGTTGAGAAACCTTGAGCTGGTCCTAGGCAAGTATCAGTCACACGTATTTTGTCTGGGTGAGGATTTGGTGCCAGAATTGCTAATTGGATCAGGACGTCTGGGTATGCTTTTTTCCACAGCAGTGTGTGGGCAGAATGCTGTGCCTCATGCTCCCGTGGGTGATTGAACTTGCTGGGTTTTATAGCTTTGAGACTTTGGCCTCTATCACATGCATCAGCATGAAATTGGTGCCAGGATGGAGCTTCTAAAAGAGGCATTTATGTGGGGAGGCTGAGTTCAAAAAACAGCCTTGAAGTCACTGGCTGCAGTAACACACTAGTGGGGCTGTGAAATATAGGGAAGCTGTATGAGAATATGCACAGCCAAAGCCCAGTGTTTCTGCTGTGAATGGCCAAATGGCAATTTCGACTGAAATGGGGTAGAGAAATAGAAGTGAAAGTTGTATTTTTATTCAGTATATATGTCTAGGTAAATAAATTAGAAAATCTGCTATTGCCAGAGCAGGCAGCTTTTAGGGGATCTTAAACTTATGTTTATATTTGAATTTCAAAACATATAAATAGATGGCATGGAGTTACAAACATGGAAAACAGGATAGACACATGACCGAGTGTTTATGAACATCTATCCTGTCCCAGACCTGCAGTGCAGCATGTGATGTTGTTGTTTCTCCTCCACCAGAAGGTGAGGGGGGAGGCACTAGAAAGAAGGGAGTATAACTTGGTTTAGTGTAATCTGAAATCCTTTCACCGGGAGTTTTTTAACTTGGAGCACACAGTACTCTGAATCATCTAAAATAAACATATTTATTTTTCAAAGACACGTTTTAGTTCCTTAGTGCGTGATTTCTGTTGTAGTCAGTGTTTAATGGTGTCGGAAGCTGCAGCAGCTCTCAAATGCACCCGAGTCCCTTGGAAGCTGCAAGTCCGTGTTTTGCTTTGGCAGATGCTTTTGTTTAACGCACTAACTTGTTGCCACTGTTGGGAGGAATCTTGGGATCCAGAGAAGTCGTTCTTCTCAGGGAGGAGGTGCTGAAATTTTTCCCAACTCGAGCGAGAGAGATGTTTGAATTCCTTGCGTGGCGCTCAGATGCTGCGGGGCGCGCTGGAAGCTGCGCTGCAGTGCAGAGCCACGCACAGTGGGCTTCCTTCAGTGCAAATCTGGAGATCTTTTGTAAGTGCAAACATCCTGCAGCCTGTACTGTACCAGTTGCTCTTTAAAATGGCAGAGAGCAAAACACATTTCCTCCTCCCGAGCCCTGCAGCCCTGAGAGGCCGGTTGCCAGCCGGGGCAGGGTCCTGGTTTCGGCATCGTTTCCTGCATGAACCTTTGCCCTCCCGTCTCGGGGCACTATAACTCTGCGGCCAGGCTGTCACAAACTCTCTTCCTGTGATTGTTATCCCGACATCTCCCTTCCAGTTTGTTTTACAGCACAATGATAGCGAAGGCAGGGAGGAAGGAGTGGGGAGGAGCGCCGGTTGTAAAAGGATTTCTGCCCCCTTAGTGTTGCTGTGTGTCCAGGGAAGGCGGTGCATTCTTACCCTCGGGAGGGGGAGGATGTACTGGGAGGAGGCAGGCAATATCCCATGGCAGGGCATCCATGAGATGTAGCTGGCAAGGACAGGGGATATTTGACCTGTCAGGCCTAATGTCAGGATTAAAACCAATTAATATGAATGCGCTTAGCACTGCCTGCAGGCTCTTTTCATTACCCAGCCACAGTCAAATGATGTTTTAAAAGTCAATTTCAGAATATAAAAGTGGCCTTTTGGGAATAAGGCCTAAGATCCTTCTGCTCCAGAGTTTTTTCTCTGCCTGGGATCTTTTCTAATTAAAGTTCAAGATGAAGGCATGCATCCATCCAGCTCAAGCAAGGGTTTTGGAATTTATTTTGTTGAAAGCGCGTACCTATGATTTAAAGTAGATGGATAACTGGAACACTGAATTTTCAAGTTGTACATATACCTTCATAAATACTACATTTTCATTTTTCTGTTGTGTTAAATTAAATTAATAAGAAGTAATGCTGCTGCTGTCACATCGGGCACCTAAAATATGATGTAGTATTACTGTTATTTGTGTGCATAAAATACTTGTTAAATTTTGTGAGCTGAGATTCGTCATCAAGGTATTTGCTGCTGTTGAAGTTTTCAGTCATATTTCTTGCTAAGAGGCAAAAATTCATTAAATAAAAATGGGAATCCCATTGACTGCCCTAAAAAAATGCAGTAAGGCTCTCTGGTCTTTTGGAACAGCTTTCACTACAATCATTGCAAGCCTTCTTGGAAATGAAGTCCTAGAAGTCCTAGTACCCCAAGTCCTAGAAGTAAGAAGGCAGAGTGAGGCTACCTTGGCATGTGCAGACATGTCTCCAAATAGCAGTAAGGACAGAGTTCACTGTCAGCTGTGAATTGGGCTTGTAAAGGCACATTAAAGTACTAGGGGTTATTTAAGTTAAACCTCTGGTTGACTATGAAGTCGAGGCAAATGTGATACACAAAAAGCAATTGGAAACACATGCCAGGCAAAACTATTCAAGAATTTGTGTGTTGGTATGAGCCTTGGATGAAAGTAAGTTATGTGAGCCTGCCTCTGTTTATTCCTTTGGGAGTGGAGCTATGGAAAAGGAGGTGTTACCAGCTGTTGTGCAACGTAAGACTGCCTCATCTTACATTACATTAACATGAGGGTTGCCTCATCTTAGCATGTAAGGATTATAAATATACAGACATATATAAGGAAATACATATATATATATTATACCTACCTATAAAATTAAATACTTAAAAAGTAGTGTTTCTGTTGCTAATTTGTGTATGTTGTGTCTATGTTTAAAAAACCAGAGCCATGTAAAATGGCCAAAGCACAAATAATGATGTTGCTGCAAAGACAGATGCACCTATGTGCTAACATCCTATTTCTGCAGGAGTTATTTTCATGAGGTGGTTTTAAAACTGAAGCAAATGTGTTGTGCCATTGTCCAAAGATTAAGGTGAATCAGATGTGAGACATTTCTGCTTGTAATGAGGTCTTCCACTGCTGTAGTCTTACTGCTTAGTTTCTATATATACAATTTCTTTTTAAATAGAAACTTCTGTTTCTCTCATTTTCTCTGTACCACAGGTCATAGTTATTTTGATTCTTCCAGCATATGGCTTAATAAAGCCCATTTATTATAGGAAGTAACTGAGTAGGAATATATTGGTTGAAGAATAAGATTCAGACAGCTGTGGCATACTGGAGACTTTTTTCTGTTTTTACGGGGTTGCCACCAGGTTTAATTTGCTGGATCACAGGTAAAAGTAAGCTATAAATTTTGCAGATGGAATGATCTGCAATGGGAGAGCAATGTTTACATGCTGCTCTTCAAAGGAAACTATGTGGGGAGCAAAACTTCAATGTGTGGTGCTGTTAATGAAGCCTTTAGCTGTTATGTCCAGAAAACTAATGCACACTTGAATTTTGCCTCAAAATCCTGGTTTTCAGAGATAAACAAGTCCTCTCTCCCATGAATGTCACTGTGGTTTCTCGGCATGGTGGGGAGTTTCTGCAGAGTAGATCTCCCAATCTGAGGAGGATCAATTATGACTATTAGGAGAAGCCTTAGCAGGTAGGTGCACTGGGAGGAAGACATGTTTCCAGTGTAGTACATGTGGTACATGCTCTGCTCAGTCTTTTTTTGTAGCCTGGTTATCCTGGGTTGTCAGCTCTGTGGGTCACTGACTCAGCTGCCCTCTGCTCCTGGCACAATGAGGTCCTTTCTGCTCAAGGTCTCCGGGTGCTACTGCAGTACAAATATTTAATGATAAAACATGCTTATCTCCCGCCAAAAATCTGGCAGTATCCTTATCAAGATATTATTAAATTGTCAGTTCAACCATATGCCGAGCGTTTTAGGCGAACAAATGTTCACAGTGGCTCTCGCGCAGTACGTGAAGGCTCTGGAGAGAGACAGGTGGCCGTGTTTACACCATCGAGTACTGCCTGGCTCCTTACAAACAGAAACTTGCATTAAGTGCCTCTTGCTTTATAGCAGATTCAAAATTTATGGACTTGATATGCTTGAGACCGTGTTAATTTGATTACACTTAAAAATGTTTAGTGTAGGTTGGTGGAACCTACATAGTTTGCGTGTTAAAGATGTCTGTGCATTGACCATGGGAAAAAAGCAATGCGGGAGAAGTAAATTTATCAGACCCTCCCCGCAAGAAAAAAAAAATGATTGGCAGTGAAACAATGGTTTAAATTTTATCAGTACTTTTTCTCTCTGAGTAATTAACAGAAAAAATGCTGTTACCAATAAATTTGACTACGTCTAGTATTTGCCACTGATAAACACTCAGGAAAATCCTGATGCTTATTTAGACACTCTTTTTTATCTTTTCATCCCCTTTCTCCAGATGACATCATTTATTATCACACCTTGGTTCTTGGAATACTTGAGCTTTAAGATCTACCAAGTAGTTGTCAACCTTTTCATTTTATCTTCAGATTGTCTCTTTTTTAGGAGTGAGAAGTAAGGATGTTGTTCTGTCACTGTACTAGCATTTTTTCCCACACTTTTATTCTTGGAAGGTAGCCTGTTTGGCAAAAAATCAAAATAGTCTGATTTTTGTGTACATGCTTGGAATTTTCTTTCAGAAATACTGCACAGTCTTAGCTGTGGTTCATCAAAGTGATATATAGATTCATTTCACTGCTGAATTTTTTTCCTCTCCTATGCTCTTGTTTTAAAAATAAATTAATGTATTAGTCCATTGTGAAAGCTGTCTACTAGGACAGCTATTTGCATTCTTTTCATTAAGAATTGTATTATGTTCTGTGGGACTGCTACAGCTTGTGGCATTTGATTCCCCTTCCTTTTTTCTTCCCCCTTCTTTTTATTTTTCTATTTTATTTTATTTTTTCTAAAAGGAGAGACTTTGTACCGAACTTCCATAATGATAAATGAGAGAAGAGGGAGATGATATTTCTTCTCTTGTGTCACTATTTGTCGATGGCATTTGAATGCATCAGGAGGTAATGAGCTGAAAATGAATTAGAATTTATACTGAGCGTTTTCTTCAGTAAAAGAAATGCTTTTGGAATGCCTAATGCAAATTAATTTCAAGGAAACTGCTTAGCTGTCTTTAGTGATGGATATTGCTTTGTAATAATTTTGTTTCTTCTGCCTGTGTAATTTCTTCAGGAGTGAGAATTTCACAGGCCAATAGAAGTTTAGATACCAAAGACATTAATACTTGGAATCTTTGATACAGTTTTAGGTGACCTTCCCTTACTCAAAGCACTAGCTGCTTTGCCAGTAACTTAATTATCTTTTTGACCTGTGTTTTCCTTTCTCTGCAGTCTTTTTTTTTTTTTGCCAGAATGAGAGCCTCTGACCATAAAAGCTGTCCTGCAGCTCCAGAGTATCATGAGCATTGTCACCCAGCCTCTAGATGCCTCCCAACACCATCCTTGCAGGTTGAAACTGGAAGAGTTGGACACCACAGATCCTTTCAGATGGATGTCCCTGGGGGCACAGAGGGAGCGAGGAGAGGCTTGCTGCTGTTTTGAACAGAGCTTCTCAGATGAATGCTCTGGGCCTGTTAAGGGTGATTTAAACATACAGTAGCTGAAATACAGCTTGCTGCAACTGTGTGTGAACTTTGTTTTCCAAAGCAGAGTAACAGTAGTCTTTCCTTAACCCATCTGTTCTTCAATCCGTCCTGTGCTCTAGAAAGAAGCCATTATTTCTATACTGTATTCTACAGGGAAATTCCACCATCTCAGCAAAACCTGCTCCAGAGCAGTGTAAACCAAAGTTGTGCTGTGGCAGCTCTGTTTCAAGGGTGGATAGAGAATACATTGGAGCAGCAGTGACATGGTTTTGGAAAGCTCCAACAGTGATGAGTCAGTATCCAAGGTGGTTTGGGAACACAAGGCTGCTTGTAATCTTCATTTAATATTTGAAAATATTTTATGCTTTTCATAAAATACAGAGAGTGCATTTCCTTTGGAATTGCTATGGGCCAAATTGTCAAAAGAGCAGAAGAGCAGTGTGGATGTTTAAGACAGGGTAGATGACCATCCCTCTCATGGCAGTGTAGGGCCTCTGGGCTGAGTAAGATGACCTGCAGTGGAGACGGGCTAGGAGAGACACCACAGAATTAAAGGGTACTGGAGGCAGGAAGGTACCTCTGGGAGATTGTCTAGTTCAGGCCCTTGCCCACAGCTGGATCTGCTAAGGCTGTGCTCAGGACCAGATCTATCTGGGTTCTGAATATCTCCAAGGATGGAGCTCTCTGAACAACTTTTGCCACTACTGGATCACCATCACAGTAAAGGTGTTTCTTCTCTTAAAACATAGAAGTGGTGATCCCCTAGGGAAAAGTGGAGATAGTGCCAGAGGTCTGGTGAGATGCTGTTAACGAAAGCAGATGACTGCTTTCTATTTTGCTAAAGGATGTGAAGCACATTTCAGACAAATTGGAGATTGCTGTTGAGAAGTGAGAAGCTGCTTTATGTTTGAGCTCTGCCTGTAACCGTGAGAAAAGCACCATGCTTGCATCCATTCACAGTGTGGTTGCAGAGTTAACACCCCATATCCCTAACTGGGCCATGCCGCATCCTTCGCAACCACCTCCTCCACCCTCCCCTGTCTGTCACGTCTCATCTGAATGGCTCATATTCACTTTCAGAGTCTCATTAAACCTACTGTTGTTTTCCCTTCCACTTTTACTCACTCCTGTGATGTTCACACCAGCCTCCAGTGTGCATGCAGTATCTGTTTCCATTGCCTACTTGATGAACCTGTACAAAACCTATTTCAGTAGTCTCCTGTTGGAGAGAAAGCTTCTACAGAACTGCTTCATTTTCTTTTCAAAAGCCTATTTCAGGTCTTTATAGTGTTTTAAAGACCTTGGTGACAGGCTAGGCTGCTTGTTTGCTCAAGCTAGTCTCTTGCAGATGGATATTCCCTCATTGATTCAATGCTGTACTGCTCCCATATCACTGGTTGTCTGTTCCTGTATTCTGCTATGTCATCTTGACTGAGAGGCTGCTGGTTTCCCTCCTCTGCAGAAGGCTTTCTAGAATGGGATGCAGTCCCTGGGTTGACAGGATAATCCATAACACAAGAAAATTATGGTGGATCTAGGATGTTGAGATCAGATTTGTTATGTAGGTGAACTTGGATGAACAGCTCCCTTGTACAGGGAGCCCCATGGTCCAAAGGGTGCAGTCAGGTTTAAGTGCTAAAGTGAAAACATAAAAGAAGACAACAGAAAAATCTTAAGAAGTCTTGTAAGCTGACGTTTGTTAGATGAAGAGGTCTGAACTCTTAAATAGTCTGGGCTTGGTTTGCATGAGGGGGTAGCAGTTGTGGGGTGATTTGTTTTTTGCAAAGCTGCTCTGCATCAGTTTAGGTAGGCATGGTTATCGAGAAAGATCAGCCAGATGAAGCCCACAGAAAATGAACTGGAAGAAGTTTGGTTACTGGGAATTTTGGCGTAACTCCCTGTGTCTCTACTCCACTGTACTCCATCCCTGGTTTTTGGGCAATACACTGTTCAAATCATCCTTGTGCTTGTGGTGGCAAGAAGCTGCCAGTGGTTGGATTGGAGGCAGGGAGAAGTGATGTAGTTGCTGGTGGATTGGTGTGGTCCTGTTGGCTTTGGTGACATGACCAGCCTAATCTGGGCACTACTGGTTTACCCTGTCGTGTCTGTGGTAGTGTTTGTAATACAAATTAGCCACCAGTTGGCAAGGTTAGGTGGCTGTGAGTCCAGTGATTGCTTTATAAAATTTCTAGAACATGCTTTTTCCCCCTTTTGAGAGGTGTTATATAGGTAACATCACTATATAGAAAAAAGTGAGAGGTCTTGATGCATTAATACAGAAAATTATTTTTCATTCTTCATTCTTATAATGTGACGTCTGTCTGTGGCCTAAAGCAGAAGCATGTTCTTGCCATGATTGAGATAGTACAGAAGTAAATTACACTGAAGTTAAATGAATCCATTTAAAAATAAGATTATAATTGGATGCAGAAAGTTGTCCTATCACAGCTGTGCTTGAGTTTTACTAGCAGTAAATCAAACTTCAGAATACATTAGGAGTTGTAGGGACACAGTGACAGTTAAATGCTGGCTTTGAGTATCTGAGCCCTTCTTTAAGGGGTGCTCTCCATTATAGAATAACTGAATTGAGGATTAGTAGTGTTTCGTCACTGAGATTACTGTTACACCGATGGCTCTGAAATTCTACTTTTAATATACTTACTATTTTAAAAAAGCTGGAATTTCTAAGAACTGTATTTGTTCTTGCTCTTTTTAATTCTTACTGCAATACCCAGATGCCCTGTGATTTGACCTGCTCAAAACAAATGTATATTGGATGAGCATTAATTCAAGCCTTCTTGTGTGTGTCTGTTTAAATGATTCATTTGTGCTGTGGCTTAAAAAAGGCTTAAAAGTGTTGAAGTAACAAAAATGGCACATGACTCTCCAACAGAAGTAAATGTATTTGGTTGAAGTAAGATGAATATGATGGAGAGCCAGTTAAATGCTGGAAAGTGGTTGAATTTCTAAAGTCATCAACTTGACTTACTTTCTGAACCCCAAAAAGCAAACAAGTTTTGGTGCAGTTGCCATTTGAACTAATTATATATTGAGAATTGTGTATACTCTACATGGCTGCTCTGGTAACACCAACAGCTTTGACTTTTCTGGAAAACTCGAGATTGTAAGTTGAAAGTTTATGCTATGTCAGAGAATGAACAAACTTCAGTGTGTAGCTTTGTAATTATTATAACCAAAAATATATATGTGTACTGTATCTGCTGATGTTAAGAGGTTCTGAGTTTGTTTTCCATTCCCCTGATCATCATCCTTTGGACTATTGTATACGACTGAGCTTTAAGCTTAAGCCCCGATTTTTATGCTTTAAAAAAAGTTTTGTTAATTTAATATCTAGAGAGAAATGTGGAGGGGAAGAAAGGAAAGGAAGGACACTGTTTTCTTCTGTGCACCAGACTGTAATGCTCTCTGTAACCATGAAATGTCATTATCCAATTCTTGTTTCACTTCTCCTTCTTCCATATCCATATTACATTGTTTAAGTCTTTTATGCAAATCACTTCAAACCAGTTATTTAGTCATCTTAACGGAAAAGTTTGGTCTCAGATGGGTGCCGAATTTCAAAAAAATTACATTAGCTTTTTCATCTCAGGCTAGAACTACTAATGTGTGCCTGTCTCCTGCCAAACACCACTAGTTTTGCATAGCCTTTGTGAACACTATTCATCTGAATGAAGTTGGCCATTGCTAAGGAAGACAAGCTGTGGTGGAAAGTTTGTTGAAGGCCCTAGATTGCAGGGATTGGAAATATATTGACTAAGTATATCTGTTAAATCAAGGATTTGTTTTCTTCCTCTTAGTGCAGATTATCCTGAGATTCCCTATCAGGTCAGTATGCACTGACCATAAAAACAAATCAACAAACAAAAAAATACAGTAAATATGGATGTCTGGCTGAGTAAGGTTATTAAAACCAAAAGAAGCAGTGTGGAAGCAGTGTGTCCCAAAGCCCAGGAATCACTTAAAAAAGGTCACTACTGTCCAGTGAACTTTGCTTTTGATTCCCCTTACAAGAGGCGAGGTGGAGCAGTGACGTGCAGGTTTTAAGCTTCTCCATCGCTGTTTTTGAGAGGAGTCTCAGCCATCTGTTTCTGCTGTGGTGCGGTCATGCTCCGGTGCCCCCCGCTGAAGCGTGACGCATCTCTCTGCACACATGGGCTCCCCGGTGCCTCGGGGAGGGTCTGTCTTTTGGAGACTGACTGAGCTGTGCCTTGGCAGGCTGAGAGACCCAACCAGCATGCCCGCATTCCAGCTGCAGGCAGAGATGTTCCTGGCCCTGCAGGGTAGCATGATCCCTCTCCTGCTGCAGTTCAGACCCCTGCAGATGGTGGCCGTGGATTGTGGGGCTGCCCCGATACTCAGGTCACAGTCCATGGGCAGTGGGGTGGCTGACCACCACCCCATAGCGTGTGATTTCTGGGTTATGCATCCAGGACGTTGGCCTTGGTTGCATTTCGCCAGCCTCGTGTGTTTAGCTGAAGCTCAGACTTCAGAGGCTTGTGGTTAGCAAGTGTCTCGTGTGTGGCAAGGGTGGGACCCTGGAGAGGGCCTGCAGTACCCTGCAAAGTGAACATCCAGTTTTTGTTTGAATTTAACTCTTATTTTTGGAACCATGGGTGACTTATTCTTGGAACCCCATTTTTCAGAAACCCATCTGCATGCAATGTTGCCAGGATTTCTGGTACAAATATTTTGTCATTTGCTCTTGAGACAATCTGTTTCAGTCCTGGATGAAGTTTTGTAATATGTTGCTTGAGATAGCATGGAAAAATATCTAAGTGCTGGTGTAATCTTCTAGGTGAAAACACAAGGTTAAGAAATTTTTTCCTTTTTTTTAAGGAAAAAAATGATTACTCAGGTTTATCAATTAATAAAGTCTGTAAATTAAATAACAAAACACAACTCAAGAGATTAGTGCATCTATTTTTTTCTGTCCATGAAGCGATTGAGTTAGAAGTGATCCACCTTTACTTTTCTGAGAAATATTTGGAGTTTTCACATTTGGTGCTCATTTTGCTCCATCCCTTGGATCTGTCCCTTGGATCTATCTGTAGACAGATAGATCCGAAAACTCAGGAAGCAGCTCCAAGATACTGTGGAAGAAAACTCTAATTGAGTTAGGTCAGCTTTGTGCATCTGGGAAAGCCGTTGCCGATGAGGTTTCTAACTGTAAAGAAAGAATGATCTCCTCCCACTCCAAAACTGGAGCATGAGTCGTGTGGTTGCCAGGTTTATTTTGGCAAAATAAGCATTGTAGGTGGTGGCTGATGCTAAAGGTGTGCTAAGAAAAGCTCTTTTCTGCAATGAGCAGCTTTGAATTTGAGAAGGCTTTTGCATACCCAAAAAAATTCACGTAGAGACCTTACGAATACTGCTCCCTTTGGTACTTGCCCCTCTTCCCATTCCTATAGCTGTGCCTAGGAGCAGGCAAGTGGTGCTCTTTGCTCAGTCACTGGCAAGAAATCCATTCTCCTAGTGCTTTGCTTCCTCTTGTTTTGCTCTCTGGATACCTTGCTCCTGGCGAGCTTTCAAGTGCTTGTAGCTCCTTTGTGCGGGAGAGGTGGGCAGGTCCGACCGCACGTAGCTGTGCCGGTGCACTCAACTTTCACTTGTCTTCTCCCTGCAAAATAAATAAATAATTGACGAGTGAATGGGAAAAGCGTGGGAGGAAAAATGTCAGGAAATTCAAAGGTGAAGCTATTTCCTCCCTCAGTAATATTTTTCTTCTACGTGTTGTTTCTTCTCTTCAAACAATGGGGTGAGTTAAGAATGGATTCAAACTATCAGCCTTGCCATTGTTTATTTAAATCCTTTCATGTGTGTGACGGACCTCAGGAAAAGCCCACGCTTCCACTGCGAGCCCTATGGGCAGCCTCTCTGTAGTGCAGTGCCAGCACAACAGGGCTCCAGTATTCTTTGGGTCCCCAAGTGCCAATGAGTTCAAATAAATCGTGAAACATACAAGGTGTGTGATTTAAAGGTGTTGGCTGTGAAATCTGATAGCTCTGGCGAAGCCTAATTTTTTTAAAAAAAGCAATTATATAGCCCACACACTCAGAACAAGGATTTCAGATGTTTATTACTTAAGCATAAGGTGTTTGTGAACTTTTCATGTGTGTTCGTGCGTGTGTGTGTGTGTGTGTGCACACTTCCATTTGGGGGAAGGGGTGTTTTGCTGAAACAGGTGAAAGTCAGCTCTGTAGTATAAAACAGGAAGCAGATGGGTACTAATTAAAGCCCTGTTGATAAAAGCGTGACTGAGCTTTTGAAGCAGCTGCTTTCCTTATTTTATATATAGCCGGTGTGTGCTTCATATGAGAGCCAGGCTCCCCACACTTCATTGTTTTCGCGAAGCTGCAGGAAAGTGGTGTGCATGTGCGTGCGTGCGTGCTGCCATGGCGGAGGGATGGCGCTTGCTGTTTGCTTCCTTCTCTGCCCGAGAGAAAACGGGGTTTTCCAAACCTCCAGCAAAGGTGCCAGGCACCTCTTTGTCTCCCTCCTCTCCTCCTTCCAGCTTTCCACGCTCAAGCAGGCACCGGGGTGGTGGAAATGCCTGTTTCTAATGGTGCTGTAGATAACGGAGGGCAGCTTACTTTGTCTCACAGGTTTTCTGTGTCTCACCTCATTGTGGAGAGCTGCATCTGGGAGAGAAACCAAAACACCAGTGAGGGTGTCAGCCTGTGTGTGTGACTTCCCATTGTCATGATCTTTAATGTTCACAGATACTCTTTATATTGCTTTTACTGCCTTTTCTCTTACCTTGAGGCTTGTAGGATGGATAATAAACTAATCTTCAGGGGGAAAAAAAAAGGAAACAACAAGATTTAAACATAATGTAGGCAAAGGAAAAATTGCACCAAAGCAGAGCAGATCTTCATATGGAAGAGCTATCACAGAAGGCTTGGCAGGGACCTTAATGATCCTGTAGTTCCAACCACCCCTGCCATCAGCAGAGATGCTGCTCACTAGATCAGGTTGTCCAGGGCACCATCCAATCTGGCCTTGAACACTTTGGGGACGAGCATCCACAATTTTCCTGAGCAACCTGTTCTAGAGCCTTACCACCCTCTGGGTAAAGAATTTCTTCCTAACATCTAATCTAAATATCTCCTCTTAGTTTAAAACTGTTCCCCCTTGTTTTACCACTATCTGCTTGTGTAAAATGTCACTCTCCACCTTTTTTAAAAGCTTCCTTTAAGTACTGAAAGGGAGTAATGAGGCCTCCCTGGAGCCTTTTCTAACTAGCAGTGTTAATTTTAGTATTTTACGTTATCAGGAAGAAGAATGTGTGTCGAACATAGAGAAATGTTAAGTTTCTGTTGACTTGAGTCAGGTGAGTTTTGTCTGTATATTGAGTCATTGAAACCTGTTTACTGGTAGCTTTTTGGTGTGGGGAAAGTTGTTCTTTCGCTGAGGAAAGTGCCAGTGTTCAGTCTTCATTTTGGGGGTATCATCATTCCAGTAGAAATAACCTAAATTTGGTGTGGGCAGGAAGAGAAAGAAGAGGAAAATTTTGGTCAGTGATGGGCTTGAGTCCAGTAGTGTGGAGCTTCAGGGGATGGCCCCTGAGGTGTGGAGCAATATCTTCTGTATGGGGAAACTGTCCTTGCATTGGCTAGGTTTCTTAGTGGGTGGTGCTTGGGAATTGGGATTGTGTTTGGCTGAAGCTCTCATGGGGTACTCTCTAGTCATCTGTTTGAAGTTGCAGCTTTCCTATTTTCAAGCTGCTGCTGGAGGTTGTAAGTTCTCATTTCATCTGTAGCAGAAACAGCTTGAGTGGCAGACCCCCTACCAGAGGCAGGTGCTCCTACCAGCCTGTGTGCCTATGACTGCCTTAGAGAAGCTGGATGACCCAGAGTGCTCAGGGAAGCATTTCCTGATTTGGCAGTCAATACTCCTTCCCACCAACAGTATCTGCTGTGGCTTGTCAAGCAGCTGTGATGGAACTGCTGCACAATACAAGCCATGGTCTTCAAAGCCATGGTCTTCTCTGTTGGGGATTATTTTCATCATGTCTTTTCACTCTCTTGAGAAGACAGCCACAAACTGGTAGGGTTTCTTGACCTGTGACCTGTTCTTGTTTGGTCCCTCAGTGTGAGGACTGATAGGTTTTTCATAGAAGTAATTCCAAAAGCCTTTTGCCCCTCATAGCAGGAGTGAGAGGAGGTAGCCAAAGCATCTGTGTCTTTCCCTGTACCTTGCTAACACTGCTGATGGATGAACTGTGCACTTCTTCACTAGTGCTTCTCTCCCTGATTGCTGTCATATGAAAAGAAAACTGGCTGGTCCCATAGTGCATGGAAGAGTGGCAATGTCACCTTCTCCATTGGACAGTGTGTCTCTTGGAGGATTTTTTACTCTGAAGTCGTCTGGGTTGTCTGCATTTCTGGTTATGGGCTCAGTGAGCTGTGCTGCATTGTAACCACCAGAACCATTTGCTGAAGTTTACCAGGTGCCAGAACCTGGGTTGGAAGAGCTTGCCTTCAGGCACAGACTGCAGGGTTATGAATCCTCCTCTTAAATGTTCTGGTTTTTACAACCCCTCAGTGTTTGTCAGGAAGCTGTTGCTGTTTGAGTGTACTTTGGCATCGTACTTGAGTTAATCTTCTTTGGCCTTATCCTTTAAGTCAGCCTTTTGACAAAGTCTGGGGGCCAGGTTTAATCTTAGATGGTTCTTGCTCTTTTTCTAGAGTCAGCAACTTAAAATTGTCTGTTTTCTTCCTGTGGTGCACGTGTGTTTAAGCCAGGATTACAGGAAAGCCCAGTGCAAACAGACAGAGGACATTTGACTGCCACTACCTCCCCTGGCTGCCTTCTGAGGGATTTTAGAAGTATTTTGGAGCCTCAGGGAGTATGTGGGCTACAAGCTGAGAACAGCTACAATAGAAAGGATGTGAGTTTGTCAATAGACTTGATTTAAAAAATTATAAATCCACGTGGTTAGGGCTATTTGAGATGTAGGAAAGCCTCCTAGGCAGTGTAGAAGAGTCAAGCAAGCTGATGCAAAAGTTGTGGTGTGCCTTTAGCTTTGCCAGGAAGCAAGTGCCTTGTCACTGCTTTTCTCTGGCAAGTTCTTTCTTAAGGTAAAAAATCCTTTATATCTGCTTTAAATGGGTCTCTGTGGTGTTTGTTAGCCAGCTACACTGCACAGAAATCACTGCAGCCAGGGAATTTGTACAAATCACAGGCTTCTCTTCAAGTCTCCTTAGAGGTGAATATGTATCTTAATATTTTGGTTGATTATGCTTAGTCTTGAATGTTTTCATGTTTAAAAACTTAACACAAAAATAGACAGTAATAGGTGAAGTTTAGAAAAAACCCAGTCTTTAAAGTTTAAAATATTACTTCCTTTTTAATAAGAGTTATGGAACACAGAGATTTGTATATTTTTATGTTAGAATTACTCAGCTACTACTCTCCATGGAAAATGACTCAAATATGTTGAATATATACATATGTGTGTGTGGGATGGCTGCTGTTGTTATGAAAACTTTGAGCAAGATAACGCTGCACTTCTTTTTATCAGATGCCCCAGAAATGCTTGGCATTGAAGGAAGTAGACAGCAGTGGATGAGTGAATGTGGGGTCCTTGAATAATTGACAGAGGAGGAAAAAGGAGGATTAAGCCCATGGCTACTTTGCCAGTTTCCATTATTTGAGGAATGTGTTTTAAAGTGGTAGGTCCTAATCTTCTCTGATGCCTTGAGAATTTTATTAAAAAGAGTGTCTAAGAGCTACTAAACTTCATTAAAATTGCAATTGGTATGTAGATATCTTCATGGTACTAGGTCCAGATCCTTCACTCATTGCTCCAAAACTGAGTTTCAAAAGTATTTTTTACAAAGCCAGTCTTGGAAGAAATGTTCTTCTTGTCTTCATTTCCCTCTCCTTCTTAGGTAAACGACAAATTCTAAAGACTTCACTAACAGAGGAGAGATGGAAATCCTTCTCTATGATAACGGAATGCTTGAAATGCCACGTTCAACTTAAACCCATGGAAAAAAATCCTTGAGAAATTTTTGAAATGTAGTTCTGTAATTTCTACTTTGTCACAGAGACTGTTTTGTGTGAATTGTGTGGTGTTTGGAATGATGCCTCTCTTTTTTCTAATCCATAGGGCATTTTCTAGGGGTCAGGATGGGTTTAGTAATCACGTCCACAGCAGACCGTGATCCTGCTGAGCAGCAGTGATGGCACGTAGTTCAAAGTCTCTTTCCTAACTCTCTGCCGTGGTGTCAGGGTGAATGTAGGCAAACAGTGCCTTGCTGGGGCTCTGCCTCGTCCAACTGTGTCAACCTGCAGTGCCTGGGTGCATGTGAGCTGACTTCAGAAGAGCTTTGTTGGCTTTCCTATGATTTCAAAACCAGCCTTCAGCAAATATGTTTACTTTATATTCTGCCCCTCATTTTTTTTTCTTTTTTTTTTTTAATGTCCTATTTCTTGCTCCTTTTTGTGTTTTGTTCTGAGCATGCTTGTGAGCCTGTGTTTTACAGGTTGCAGAACTGTAAAGTTGTGAATTATCTTGCTGTTGTAAGCCAGCAGCGGACAGGAAGAAAGTGGAAAATACTGAATAGGCAGCATATTGCTGCGTAGGCATTTAATGTTGTTACAGTGTGATATAAGTTAAAATATTGCTTATTTCCTCTTTGCTGTTCAAAACAACCTGAAGCATGTTATGACCAGGATCTAAACAATAACTGAAAAAGTAAAAACAAATGTTTTAACAGAGAAAGGCATGGCCTGCCAAATACTCTGCGTAATTTATGATTACATGAATAATCAACAAACAAAATACTTGAAAACACCTGACTTTTCCGGGGGAAGACTTTAATTTCTTTTTAAAAGCAAATGAAAATGTGCAAAAATTCCCTGCAGTATCTTCAAAACTGAAAAGAATCCAAAAATTAAGCACAAGCAGCAAGGGCTTCAGTGTTTCCTGCAGTGGCCAGCAGTTTAACAGATCTGTGTACATAAACCCAAATATATATCAATGACAAATTATTATAAAATTTCATAAACAAAATTAGCTAGATAATATTGGAAAACAGGCTTCAGTAAACATGCTTTTTTTTATCCTTGTTTTTAAAGAGGGCTTTATGTGACCCACAGAATAAATAACTTCCTGTGTCTTGATAGCTATTGCAAATGACAGCTCCTACTGCTGACATTCCTGCTATTTTTAATCTGACGTAAGTTAATGTCCTGTAAATTTTATTTTTTATTTATTTTTTTGAAACGAGTGCCCCATTCTGACCAGCTCAGTTAAAGAGTTTGCACATCTTTGGAGCTGCACAGGGGGCTGTGTTGCTTCTCTCCCTTGACAGCAAGAGGAAGAACTAAACTGCAGTACTTCAAAGAAGCAAAAGCTATCAGGAGATGAATACTGAGCAAGTCCCTGTAGAGTAACGTAAGACTTCTTGTTGCACCCCTCTGAATTGATTTAGGGTGTTTTAGCTCCCAGTGTCAGCTGTGCTTTTGCTTTAATATGCTTTAATGCATATCTGGGGAAAGCTGGAGGGAAGCTCAGCTGCCTTCTTCATCTTGATGGGAGGCCCCTGGCAGGCTTTGTGATTGGGAATCTGACTGTTGCAGTCCTTAAATCTGAATTTTGAGGCTGGCAGGCTTGGATTGCCCAGTTACACACGGGCTTCCCTTTGAGGGGGATTGGGGTGATGATGGTGAAGTTTACACCATCTGAAGACTGTGCCCTCTAGGAGAAGGAAGCCTAATCTGGAAATCGGTAAGAGTTTTTTTGAGTTTCAGGTATTAGCATAGAGGAGGGGAGGCTTTTCAAAAACAATGTTTTCTTTTCTGAATTTATCAGTGATACAATGTCCTCCCTGGTAGACCTGCTGTTCCACCTGGTAAAAGGCGCCTTGTGCCCAGCACTTCCTTGTGTCAGGCTCTGTCCAGGGGAGTGGGAGACTGAATGAGATCTGATCTCTGAGCAGCCGTGGTAAGGCCAGTTTCCTTGTGTATATCAAATGGAAAAAAATAGTAATGAGGGGTAATTAATTAGACCTAGTTGGCAGGAGAAATCTAGCACCCAAAATGTCTAACAAAGCTCATTTTTGTACAGGTGTCCCAGTCTGGAAGCTGTCTTATTTTGTGGCCAGTGGGGCCCTGCACCTCTAGCAGCAGACGTGTATATAAAAGATCTCACACCACAATGGTGCTGCTAATCTTCCTTTTCACTGTCCTCATTGTAATATTTTACTGCTTAAAGAAAAAAGGACGTTTGGGTATTGCAATGAGTGCTGGTGCATCGGAGCTCTTGGGCTTTACTCTGTTAATTCCATTCTTGTCATTAAAAACATGTTTTTTTCGCATCCTTTTTACTGTTCTTGTTTGTGAAGGAGGAAGGCAAATAAATACAGAGTTGATGATTTAAGTCACTGTTGCCAGATGACATTCTATGGGAATGTGGACTTGCCAGTATGTAGATTGTAAATAGTTCTTTGATTTAATAAGGGTCTTTTAAGTACAGAGCACAGCCTACACTAGTGAGGGACTTGGAATGCTTCCAAAATGGGTGTGAGGGGACAAAATTGGCCTTTAGATTTCCCTCCTCTGGATGCCCATCTTGCTCTGAGAAATACGATTCTGCCTTCCTATAGCCTACTGAAAACTGTGAGCATGTCTAGGGGTAACTGTTCAGAGTTGCTGCTACATGTTTTGCAAGACTGGACGACTCTGGCTTTATAATATTGAGCAGATGTCATAAAACCCAGTGATGAGTGCCAGCAATTCTTGAACTGCAGCCTGAAGAACATCACAGAAAGCAGCATCTGAGAGGAAGACGCTGGCATGAACAGTGCAGCCACCCATCAGGAGTCTCCCGAGCCCCAGGAAAACCAACTAAAATCCCTTTTAAGTATTAACCTCACCTTTTGAAAGAGGGTGACTGCAAGTGGCCAGACAGGGGAGAGGGGCAGTGCATGCTGGAATATAGCCAAAGGCTGTATTGAAATTTGGATGAGGGTTTTTTTGCTGTCTTTGGAGTAGCAAATTGTGTTACATAAAATCTGCTAGGCTGTGGGGGCAAACTTGAATTGGAAAGAGCTCTCCTGAAGAGAGTATGCTGGTGATCTGACCTGCTTCTCTGGTGGGGGAAAATAAGGACCAGGGAAAACTGTGTTCTAAGAAGCTGGGGAGAAACATAATGCCTAGTTTATGTGGTGCCTCCTCGGGATGTACAGAGAGGGGTAATTGAAAATACATAATTGCTTCTTGTGAAAGGAGAAATGAAAAAATACTGACTATATAAATCATTATCCTTTACATATTTGTAGATATGAAGAGTTTAAAGAGAACTTAAGTGTGATCCTATTTAAGCTATTTTAGTAAAAACGTAAAAAATCCATTCTTTTGTGCTGCTGCTTTGTTAACAGGAAAATTATATTTTATTTTCTTTTCATGTATGAGATACATAAAGGGTAAATTGGCTAGAGGAAACATAAATAGTAAAACAGTGACTATGCACTGGACTGTATTCAGATGCAAAAGAAACTAAGGGAAAGAGAAATGTCCCTTTCTTCTTTCCTCAGTTTCTCTTGTTTGCTACATTAACATCAGATATTTACAATACTAGATGAAATTGATGGGGTGGTTGTTATTTTTAAGGTGGCACTATCCTCTTACAAATAAGAAACCTTCAGCATCTTAACCATTAGATGCACTAAATAGTTTCTAAAGATGGCCTAAACCAAACAAAAAATTCCACTTGACCTTTAGTTTTCTTTTTGTAGTTTTGGGGATTATACTAAAACTTTGCTAGTATATCCTTGCACTTGCTGTAGTCAAAATAAAGATCAAATGCATAGTGAGATGTAGCCTAAGATACTGTTCAGCCTGTAAATAAAAGGCTTTGCCCTTCTTTTCACAAGCTTTGCAGCTTCCTCAAGCCAAGGATTTCCTGTGGGGCACAGCTAACCCTGCTGCAGAGGAAGCTTGCTGCTTTCATTGACTCTTTGTTTCTGAAAAACTCGTATTCAGTGACATCCATGACCACAGAGTGCGAGTCCTGTAGTCCTTTGCTTGCTAAATGAAAAGACTGCCTCTGCTATGCTCATACAAGTGTAACAAGGAGATACGTTTACTTCTTTTATGTTCAATGCAAAGGCTCAGTCAACAGAACTTTTTATACTGTTGGATCTGTACATCCCCTTTGATATGTTGCTTCTCAAGGTAAGAAATACCAATAGCCCTCGAGCTTCTCCAGGCATGGCCAGCCCTTGGGCAGCACAGTGGATGGGGCAAGTGTCATGAACTTAGCCCGTGTCTCCAGTACATCCTGCTTTGCTTTACCTGCCTCAGTTTTAACTCATTTTCAACTGTTGTGGGCAACACATTGCTTGTAAATCCATCAGGTCCTGACAATCATTCCAACCTTTTAGGTTATCAGTGGTTTTGTGGAACCAAATAGTCTTAATTAATGAAAACTAAGATCTATGGCTCCCTAGCAAGGTATCCAGCTGAAACCAAACATACAGGTCTAGGTTTGCTTGTGCCTTTACCTAGACAAGTGGCAGAGAACTGCTTTGGTCATTATGCAGGGATTTTAGTCCACAAAACTCATGTGGCTTCTCAAGCAGGGATATTTATAGCTGTTTCACTTAACTAGTTAAAACTTTTTGAGTAATCATATCTGAGGTTTTTGATTTTAGTTTTTTTCTTGGAAGTTCTCTGTGTGCACTCAAGGCCAATACAAAAAATTAACTCTGTTTTCTACTGCAGTGTGTTTTCACGTCTGTAATTTCCACTTAAGACCTTGGCCTAGATCTGACCTTATTGTTGTTTCTAATTGGAAACAACTTATTTCCAGTGTTCCTTTTAAGATGATCTGCTACTCTGACTAGCATTGATATATTTAGCATTTATACATGTTTGTACCTCTTCATTAGAGCTAAAGAATATCAATAAAAGGCAGCTTAGTTTTAGAAAGAAAAAGAGCTGGGGGGAAGATTTCTATAAACAGTGCTGTAGTCTTTGTGATGAATTGGGTGTAACAGTGGAGAGTGGCAGAGGTGAAGCAGGCTGTCTGTTAAACAGGAAACGAATGATTAACATTTTTTGTCCTACTGATCATAATTATTCCCACTGGCTGTAAAAGCCAATAAACACCGCTTAGTCTCTTTACTATAGCTGCAGAATAAAATTTTGAGCTATTAGTCATTCTGGCATTGTATGGATGAACTGCTACTTTATTACTTAATTTTTTTTTTCAGTTTAATGGAGCTTTGCCTCTAATTGTGATTCATGCTTTCCTAGCAATAACCTGCTTTTGCTCTGCATTTGAGGACAGCTTTTCCTCAGACCGTTATGGCTGTGTGTGTGCGTCCCTGCAGAGTCGCATTCCTGGTCGCTGCATTAGAGCCCACAGTGAATAATTGTAAAAGGGCTGTCTGCCTGCCATGAATCACAGCAGCCTTCCTCAGGGCTTGATGGACTACAGATGATTCCAAAGCTTTTAACCCCTTTGATGGGCACACCTTAGCAGTGGTGCGTGGTGCTCACCTCGGCTGCACTGTTGTTCATTCGATCTGGTGTTGGCATAACGCAGGTGTTCCCTCACCTCTCCTGAGCAAAAGGTGCAGGCTTTTGTACATGCAATGGCAATATTTTGTGGGACTGGTTTGAAAGACTGATTATTTCCCTCATCTCTGATGTTTTATTAATTAAATCCTTTAGCAGCTTTTCTATGATAGCACCTGGTCACTCAGATTATTCACAAGTCCTCCTGCTTTGCTGGTTTTGTGTTACTGACATAATTGCACAGGCTGCTTGTGAAGGCCAGAGGTCTGAGAGTGCTTAAGGAGAGCAAAGAAGCCTTAGTTTGATGGGCATCCTGACTTTGAAGCATTCCTCTTCGGTGAGGTCTCCTTGTTGGCCTCCTGTGGCACTGAACTCACTTCTCATCATGAGCTGTGTATGTGCATGCACATATATGTTTCATAGCTGTGGAAAACTAATGTTTATTTACAAATATGGAACCCTTATATTTGTCAAACACTTGTTTTCCATCTGTTGGAATAGAAAGCTTGCAGCATCAGTTTTGTAAAGGCAGTATTAGAATTTGTCTGGATCACCAAAAATAGTTATCCCTGCTATCTTTGAATATTTTTATCTGATATTTATTTCTTCCCTTCTTTTCTACACTTCACAACTTTTAATACTGTGATAAAGTTGATAAATGAAGCCATCATTTATCCTGATGGCTATTTACCTTTTTTTTTTTTAATTACACTATTGTGCCTTTTTACTGTTGCCTTTCTTTCACCTTTGAGAATAGATAGATTTTAGACAAACCTCTTGGCTGTCTTGGTTCCCCAGATGATTTTACCAGAGGGATGAAGGTCCATTCAACAAACTTCTTTGAAAAGTCTCATGATTTTCAGGTGCATTTTTGTCCCTTATTTTTCCTAGCCAGTGTCATATAGTTTCCTTGGCTTTGAAATCCTAGGAAATACCTATATATTTGGTGTACACTGTGTTGATGATACATCATGCCTGTATTGTGCTCACAGAAATAAACTGTATTGACACTGAAGTAGGCGATGGCTAACCTATCTGTGGCCCTGTCTTTCTCTTGGAGGTACAGAAAATGTAAGAGTGATTAAAAGTTTTGGTTGGAGTCATCATATGTGGAACAGTATCCAGGTGTGTGCTTGCCCTTTGTGCAACACTTGACATACTGTGAACCTTGTTTATGGTTTTTACTTTCATTCTTCCTAAATGCCTGTGTAGGGAGAGTAGCCTGTGTTACCATCTCATTAGAAGTGTCCAAACTGCCATTACAGAAAAGTGCTTTCAAGGAGTCTACCTAGGATGAGGAAGAGGATATAGGGTATAGCAACTGGGAAATACTCAAATCCATGTCAACAGAGTTGCCCTCTCTGACGTGTAGGCATGCACAGCCAAGTCTTAAACGTCAATGTCTGAAGCTGGGTATGCATTTTCTCTTCCTACATGTTACCGTGATATGGAGAAGAAAACTCTGGTGGTTAAGAAATCCCCTCCAGTCGCTGGTGGCAGCAGGATGCAACCTGGAGGATGGCCAAGCACCTTCAGTGTTCAAAGTTTTCTAGTCTTTGACAGCTGTGAGAAGGAATCACAGGATACTATAAATCTGTGAACTTAAATGCAGGATGTACAGGACTTAGTTTAATACTACTCACATATGGCCACAGGAAGCCTGTCTGTGTTCAGGATTCATGTATAGCAACCATACAGCAATAACACACAGTCCATCCTGTTCTTGTACATTCATGCATGGAAAAAGGGATGCATTGCTGAAATCTCACCACATGGAACAGTTTATGGAAGCGTCTCCATGTTTGAAGGTCATGGTCTGGGAAAGACTCTCACTATGCCACCACATGTCATGGAAAGCGCAGAGAAACAGTGCAAGGTTCCCCTAGGATGAGAGAATTATTTCTTCACTTTTTTCAGCTGATACTTTTTAACTGTTTAACAGTGCAGGAGAAAAAATGAAGTCAAACAAAAGCACCTCCCCAAGAACAAAGGACCCAAAAAAGCATGACCTGTTTGGGAGGAAATCCTGCCCTTCCACCTTCATGCAGCTGCAGGTGGCAAGTTTCCAGCATCTTCTAAATATGACTCTTCAACCTGAGGCTAAGTGACATGCTTTCTGTCCATACTTTTACTGGACAACAGAGAAGGTTTGAGCTGTAATAAAAAAATACTACAACTGGGTGGCAAAATTGGGTGTTTCATTAGCGTTTGAGGCCTCTGACACTGCAGTGTGGTTGTGTTGGTGAACATTGTAGTGTCAGGAAACGTTTTGAGAGAGAAATGTGTGCTGTCAGTAGACCAAGTGCTTATGACTGTCCAGCACTAGCTCTGAGGCAAATACAAGCTGCATGTGCAGCATCGACATCTGAACTTTTCGTATTTTATAGCTATTAGGTAAGACAAACAGGATTGCCTTACACCAGACTGTTGTACCAAAGGAAATTCTGGTAGGTCTGGAGTTACCAATGTTTTCTTTCCTCCTTGGCCTCTTCATCCAAGCCCTGTAAACTTGGCAGCATGGTTGGAAACCACAGCAAAACGGGTGCAGGCAGTGTAGCTATTGCAGGCAAACCTGCCTGTTTTGCCAGGCATGATCTAACTTAGCCTTGGATAGTTGCCACATGGTGCCACTTGCCATGGGTAGCCCCTGCTGCTGCTGTCCGGCTGTTAATGCTGAATGAACTGTGAGCAAGTGTGCTGGAGAACTTCCTGGCCTCTGCACACTTCCCTAGGAGTGTTAATAACTTCTTTTTAGAGTGGTGCTTGCCACTAAGGCTCCAAGAGGAGGATGATATGAACATCTGGACCTGCTGTGAAGTGCCTATACAAAGACCTAGAGGGAAAGGTTGAATGTCTTTTGTAAGACATACAGAAATCCTGGGGGTATGGGGTCTTTACTTCTCTGCTGCAAAACTTTAACTTCGGTGTTGTCACCACAAGGAGATTGGGCTGGCTCAGAAATCTGCTGTAAGCTGTCAGTAACAGGATGTACTGATGGTAGAGCAAGATGGCAACTTGTGTAGGCCACCCCCTTGGAAGAGGTGTAGAAAGAAGTGGACTCCTGGGATGTGCCCTGAGTGAAAACTTAGTGGGCAGTCATTAGCCTGTTAATTTTAATGGAAATCCTAGACCTGCGTGTTATGGAAACAGTGTTGCTCCTATGGCCTCCCAGTTTATGACTGCATCTGCTTCCAGAGGCCAACTCCTTTCTACCTTTGTTACTAGTCACTTTGGAATCTCTCCAAGATGCCATGGCGTGCTGTATTGCAATGCTCTCAGCATACGCACCTTGATAGCAAATACACTTGTTTTTGTAAAGTGTATTGACTATCACATCCATTCCTCACTCTCCCTTTTGGTGGTTATCACTGCACTCTGGTGGGATGAGTGCTGCCTGTGCCTATGGATTAAAGCATGAGGGCGGGAGAGACCATGAGCACTTCTAGGTGCTTTTACAAATTTGGGGTCTTGCAGCTCCCCGGATAATCACAAATCCACAACTTGGTCCTGCTTGGAGAGGTTTGCAGTTGGGTTAAAGAGGAGCTCTGCTTCCCTCTGCTTTTGGTGCTCAAAGGTCTGGGGTGGAAGAAAGATGACCAAGTGTCCCTGTATGGTCTCACTTCAGTAAGTAAAATATTGTCAAGTTTAACAGAGCAATTGAGTTTTCAGGTATTTAGTAAAACACCAACCCAATTTACTAAAAAAATAATTAAATACCTCATCTTCAGTTGGGATAGAGATACAATTTTTCTCAGCAATTAGCCAAGTTTAACTTAAGTTGCGTGTTTTGCTATTTATATCTTGGGTTTAAATGCAGAATTGGATATTGGTAGAGCTGTTGGAAATGTCAGAAGTACAGCTGAATGATATAAATATGTAGATTCAAAGGAATAATTATCTTGGCTTCACGAGTTTTATAAGCCGAGATGTGCTCTTCACATTGCACGTAGCTGATATGGGTTTTGCATATTTTGAGTCTTAAATCAGAAAGTAGCAATAAGCATATCCACAGTTCCTGGTCTGAATGCTGAAGTAAGTTTACTTTATCTTAGAGGCAAAAACTCAATCCCAGGAAGCACTCCACAGGTGGCAGCAGCCCTGCTGCCATCCTGACCCAGATTTTGATAAAATTCCAGTGTAGTTACACTCAGTGTGATCTGGCACGAACTGCTGCTGTGCAAAGACCCGCTTCAAAATGTGGATGCTTGCTTTTGGAGTGGTTCAGGCCAGGTTTTGGGAGGCTTTGCTTCGAAGTCCAGGTGAAACCCATGGCTGAAGGCATCTCTGCAGCGTGCTGGAGCTGGCGGTGCCGCCGCACATCCCAGCCACTAACAGCTGCGCCATTCCTCCGGCTGCCAAGATCCACTGCTGAAACTATACTTTTTTATCAGGTCATGTTTGCATCTGGCAAGGATTTGTAGACACAACATCATTAACAGCAGTGCATATTTTCACAAGATTTACCTCTTCAACACTTTTTCCAAGTTAGTAAATCATAGCTTCTTTAATGTCCTGCTGGCTGCGTGAAAAACAGGAATTTATGTAACAAGCTCTGGGCCACAAACCTTTTCCTGTTAGGAAAATTTTTTTTTCATTGCTGGCAGAGTTAGGAGACAGCTCTGTTACTCAAAGAGCGACCTCAAATGTCCTCGGTGCAATAATACCAGATTATAACATTTTTGATGACTAAGGAATAGCAGTGATTTCTTAAGTATTTAACGCTTGTGTAGCAGGGAAGAGGGAGCTGAGCCTCATCATGGTGTTTTCCCTGACCGATGTTTTGTGTGTTTGATATGGCTATTTTGATAGTAAACAGTGATCCTGAGCCAACCGGGTATGTTTACAAAATACAGTAGAAAAAAATGAACTGGCACAGGAGGTTTTTTAATCAACAGCCGCACAGAGCAACTTTCTTGAGACATTTGTGGAGCTGGACTTGTGTCAGCCACGGATTAGTCTGTGGCCCTTGAGTGAAAACAACAGGCTGCTCCAGGCCAGCCTCACAAGGCTCCTCGGCCAGCCCCTGCGGCTGTGGGCAAGTCCAAAGATGGATTTCCAGGCCTACCTTGCCTATGTGTTAGCTGCACCTGGTATTCCAAGGCCTTCCCTAGCACCCTGTTGCTAGATCAAAGATGGTGTTTTGATTGTAAGGTTACCTGAAGTGAAGAGATACAGTCCTGCTTTACAGTTTCTAGGAGAATGGCTTCCTTCTGAAATTGAGTCAGGAAACACTCAAATCATAGAGCCATAGAATGCTTTGGGTTGAAAGAGACCTTAAAGATCATCTATTTGAATCCCTACTGCCATGGGCAGGGATACCTT